>JAKUCM010002651.1:0-53195 GCA_023374145.1 Lepidium sativum | reverse complement strand
TCTGTTCACTACTTCTGTTTGTCCATCAGTGTGAGGATGGCATAATGTTGAAAACGTCAGTCTGGTCCCTAGCTTAGCCCATAGTGTGCGCCAGAAAATGCCCTAAGAATTTGGTGTCTCGATCTGAAACTATCACTTGAGGCATTCTATGCAATCTCAGAACTTCCCTGAAAAACAGATTAGCTACACAAACAGCATCATCCGTATTGTGGCTAGCTATAAAGTGAGCCATCTTGCTAAACCTGTCAACAACCACAAAAATAGAATCTCTACCATTTCTGGTTCGAGGTAAGCCAAGTACAAAGTCCATAGATAAATGAGTCCAGGGCTGCGAAGGAATAGGAAGATGATGTGATTCTCCCTAGGATAGAACTCCGAAAATCGGGGCTAGAGTACTCGGAATCGAATGAAACTTGAGCAGCGGATAGATTGGAGTGTGAGAAACTCGGTTATGAGTTTTCAGCGGATTTGATCGAGTATTTCCTGAGATACGTGGCAAAGGTCTCTGTGAGACAAAGAACTGAAGGATTGATGGAGATGGATATGGCTGATGATTCGTGTGAATTGGTGGGGTGACGAATTGAAGTGATTAAATGGATAGTTTTCTGTGATTAGATGAATTAGGTGAAGAATCTCTTGGCTCACAACGTGATGGGAGATTCAGGCTCTAGGATTTCCAGAACCGTGACTTGAGAGCATGAAAACTTTAAAGAAGTCTTTTTGTCAAAATAATACTCTGAAGAAGTCTATAGTAAGTTCTGGGGTTTAAATATAACCCTAGAAGCAAAACAACTTGTAGTTCTAAACAAAACCAACATGCAGTTTAAATTTATTAAAAAAACAGAAAAGTGTGTAAATAAAAACAACGAGGTGTCCCCTAATGGTGCACCTCAAAATCTACTAAGTACAAAACCAGATTGGTTTGTACATTATTCTCCTAATGGTAAGAGTCCTAAGTAACTCGACGTAGTGATTCCATCTGCCTCATTAGAAACCATGAGAGAAAACCCAATTGGGACAAAACTCTCTATGGGAAAAAGAGTACAAACTTACTCACCTAAGTTACCTAGTTATCATTACCAGGAGAAGTCTTCAAGATGGAGATGTTGAAGACTTGTGCAGCTGCTAGCTCGTCAACTCCTTCTGCAATGAGGGGAATGAGCTTCTTTCGCCATCTCCTTAGCTCTGGAACGTGTAATCCGACCCTCTACTTCTGGGGTTGCAGCTGTTGTGTCATCCACGATCATATCATCCTCTCCCTCTTGAAAAGGATTTGTCCTCAAATCTATATCTGCAACATAAGGAAGCAAATCAGAAACATTGAACGAATTTGATATGTTATACTTACCTCGGAGATCGATCTTGTAAGCATTGTTATTGATCCTATTGATGACTTCAAATGGAACATCAACTCGTTGCAGTAGTTTGCTCTTCCTCTCTTCTGGAAATCGATCATTCCTGAGATGAATCCACACCAAATCTCCTTCTTCAAATATCAGCTCCTTTCTTCCTTTGTTGGCGTGTTTCTGGTACTGCTCTGTCTTCTTCTCTATGTTCTCCTTGGCTTTGGCATGAATTCTCCTAACTTGTTCAGCCTTTGCTTTTCCATCTGCACTACATTTCACACTCAAAGGCAAAGAAATCAAGTCTAGAGGGGACTGTGGGTTAAAGCCATAAACAATCTCAAAGTGAGAAAAGAGAGTTGCAGAATGCTTGGCGTGATTGTAAGCAAACTCTACATGTGGTAGACACTCATCCCATGACTTGATGTTGCTCATCACCAACGTCCTTAGAAGTGTTGACAACGTTCTGTTCACTACTTCTGTTTGTCCATCAGTGTGAGGATGGCATAATGTTGAAAACGTCAGTCTGGTCCCTAGCTTAGCCCATAGTGTGCGGCAGAAAATGCCCTAAGAATTTGGTGTCTCGATCTTAAACTATCACTTGAGGCATTCCATGCAATCTCAGAACTTCCCTGAAAAACAGATTAGCTACACAAACAGCATCATCCGTCTTGTGGCTAGTTATAAAGTGAGCCATCTTGCTAAACCCGTCAACAACCACAAAAATAGAATCTCTACAATTTCTGGTTCGAGGTAAGCCAAGTACAAAGTCCATAGATAAATGAGTCCAGGGCTGCGATGGAATAGGAAGATGATGTGATTCTCCCTAAGATAGAACTCCGAAAATCGGGGCTAGAGTACTCGGAATCGAATGAAACTTGAGCAGCGGATAGATTAGAGTGTGAGAAACTCGGTTATGAGTTTTCAGCGGATTTGATTGAGTATTTCCTGAGATACGTGGCAAAGGTCTCTGTGAGACAAAGAACTGAAGGATTGATGGAGATGGATATGGCTGCTGATTCGTGTGAATTGGTGGGGCGACGAATTGAAGTGATTAAATGGATAGTTTTCTGTGATTAGATGAATTAGGTGAAGAATCTCTTGGCTCACAACGTGATGGGAGATTCAGGTTCTAGGATTTCCAGAACCGTGACTTGAGAGCATTAAAACTTTAAAGAAGTCTTTTTGTCAAAATAATACTCTGAAGAAGTCTACAGTAAGTTATGGGGTTTAAATATAACCTTAGAAGCAAAACAACTTGTAGTTCTAAACAAAAACAACATGCAGTTTAAATTTATAAAAAAAACAGCAAAGTGTTTAAATAAAAACAACGAGGCGTCGCCTAATGGTGCACCTCAAAATCTACTAAGTACAAAACCAGATTGGTTTGTACATTATTCTCCTAATGGTAAGACTCCTAAGTAACTCGCCGTAGTGATTCCATCTGCCACATTAGAAACCATGAGAGAAAACCCAATTGGGACAAAACTCTCTATGGGAAAAAGAGTACAAACTTACTCACCTAAGTTACCTAGTTATCATTACCAGGAGAAGTCTTCAAGATGGAGATGTTGAAGACTTGTGCAGCTGCTAGCTCGTCAACTCCTTCTGCAATGAGGGAATGAGCTTCTTTCGCCATCTCCTTAGCTCTGGAACGTGTAATCCGACCCTCTACTTCTGGGGTTGCAGCTGTTGTGTCATCCACGATCATATCATCCTCTCCCTCTTGAAAAGGATTTGTCCTCAAATCTATATCTGCAACATAAGGAAGCAAATCAGAAACATTGAACGAATTTGATATGTTATACTTACCTCGGAGATCGATCTTGTAAGCATTGTTATTGATCCTATTGATGACTTCAAATGGAACATCAACTCGTTGCAGTAGTTTGCGCCATAGTGTGCGCCAGAAAATGAGTCCATAGTGTGCGCCAGAAAATGCCCCTAAGAATTTGGTGTCTCGATCTGAAACTATCACTTGAGGCATTCCATGCAATCTCAGAACTTCCCTGAAAAACAGATTAGCTACACAAACAGCATCATCCGTCTTGTGGCTAGTTATAAAGTGAGCCATCTTGCTAAACCCGTCAACAACCACAAAAATAGAATCTCTACCATTTCTGGTTCGAGGTAAGCCAAGTACAAAGTCCATAGATAAATGAGTCCAGGGCTGCGAAGGAATAGGAAGATGATGTGATTCTCCCTAGGATAGAACTCCGAAAATCGGGGCTAGAGTACTCGGAATCGAATGAAACTTGAGCAGCGGATAGATTGGAGTGTGAGAAACTCGGTTATGAGTTTTCAGCGGATTTGATCGAGTTTTCCTGAGATACGTGGCAAAGGTCTCTGTGAGACAAAGAACTGAAGGATTGATGGAGATGGATATGGCTGATGATTCGTGTGAATTGGTGGGGTGACGAATTGAAGTGATTAAATGGATAGTTTTCTGTGATTAGATGAATTAGGTGAAGAATCTCTTGGCTCACAACGTGATGGGAGATTCAGGCTCTAGGATTTCCAGAACCGTGACTTGAGAGCATGAAAACTTTAAAGAAGTCTTTTTGTCAAAATAATACTCTGAAGAAGTCTATAGTAAGTTAAGGGGTTTAAATATAACCCTAGAAGCAAAACAACTTGTAGTTCTAAACAAAACCAACATGCAGTTTAAATTTATTAAAAAAACAGCAAAGTGTGTAAATAAAAACAACGAGGTGTCCCCTAATGGTGCACCTCAAAATCTACTAAGTACAAAACCAGATTGGTTTGTACATTATTCTCCTAATGGTAAGAGTCCTAAGTAACTCGACGTAGTGATTCTAACTGCCTCATTAGAAACCATGAGAGAAAACCCAATTGGGACAAAACTCTCTATGGGAAAAAGAGTACAAACTTACTCACCTAAGTTACCTAGTTATCATTACCAGGAGAAGTCTTCAAGATGGAGATGTTGAAGACTTGTGCAGCTGCTAGCTCGTCAACTCCTTCTGCAATGAGGGAATGAGCTTCTTTCGCCATCTCCTTAGCTCTGGAACGTGTAATCCGACCCTCTACTTCTGGGGTTGCAGCTGTTGTGTCATCCACGATCATATCATCCTCTCCCTCTTGAAAAGGATTTGTCCTCAAATCTATATCTGCAACATAAGGAAGCAAATCAGAAACATTGAACGAATTTGATATGTTATACTTACCTCGGAGATCGATCTTGTAAGCATTGTTATTGATCCTATTGATGACTTCAAATGGAACATCAACTCGTTGCAGTAGTTTGCTCTTCCTCTCTTCTGGAAATCGATCATTCCTGAGATGAATCCACACCAAATCTCCTTCTTCAAATATCAGCTCCTTTCTTCCTTTGTTGGCGTGTTTCTGGTACTGCTCTGTCTTCTTCTCTATGTTCTCCTTGGCTTTGGCATGAATTCTCCTAACTTGTTCAGCCTTTGCTTTTCCATCTGCACTACATTTCACACTCAAAGGCAAAGAAATCAAGTCTAGAGGGGACTGTGGGTTAAAGCCATAAACAATCTCAAAGTTAGAAAAGAGAGTTGCAGAATGCTTGGCGTGATTGTAAGCAAACTCTACATGTGGTAGACACTCATCCCATGACTTGATGTTGCTCTTCACCAACGTCCTTAGAAGTGTTGACAACGTTCTGTTCACTACTTCTGTTTGTCCATCAGTGTGAGGATGGCATAATGTTGAAAACGTCAGTCTGGTCCCTAGCTTAGCCCATAGTGTGCGCCAGAAAATGCCCTAAGAATTTGGTGTCTCGATCTGAAACTATCACTTGAGGCATTCTATGCAATCTCAGAACTTCCCTGAAAAACAGATTAGCTACACAAACAGCATCATCCGTATTGTGGCTAGCTATAAAGTGAGCCATCTTGCTAAACCTGTCAACAACCACAAAAATAGAATCTCTACCATTTCTGGTTCGAGGTAAGCCAAGTACAAAGTCCATAGATAAATGAGTCCAGGGCTGCGAAGGAATAGGAAGATGATGTGATTCTCCCTAGGATAGAACTCCGAAAATCGGGGCTAGAGTACTCGGAATCGAATGAAACTTGAGCAGCGGATAGATTGGAGTGTGAGAAACTCGGTTATGAGTTTTCAGCGGATTTGATCGAGTATTTCCTGAGATACGTGGCAAAGGTCTCTGTGAGACAAAGAACTGAAGGATTGATGGAGATGGATATGGCTGATGATTCGTGTGAATTGGTGGGGGTGACGAATTGAAGTGATTAAATGGATAGTTTTCTGTGATTAGATGAATTAGGTGAAGAATCTCTTGGCTCACAACGTGATGGGAGATTCAGGCTCTAGGATTTCCAGAACCGTGACTTGAGAGCATGAAAACTTTAAAGAAGTCTTTTTGTCAAAATAATACTCTGAAGAAGTCTATAGTAAGTTCTGGGGTTTAAATATAACCCTAGAAGCAAAACAACTTGTAGTTCTAAACAAAACCAACATGCAGTTTAAATTTATTAAAAAAACAGAAAAGTGTGTAAATAAAAACAACGTGGTGTCCCCTAATGGTGCACCTCAAAATCTACTAAGTACAAAACCAGATTGGTTTGTACATTATTCTCCTAATGGTAAGACTCCTAAGTAACTCGCCGTAGTGATTCCATCTGCCTCATTAGAAACCATGAGAGTAAACCCAATTGGGACAAAACTCTCTATGGGAAAAAGAGTACAAACTTACTCACCTAAGTTACCTATTTATCATTACCAGGAGAAGTCTTCAAGATGGAGATGTTGAAGACTTGTGCAGCTGCTAGCTCGTCAACTCCTTCTGCAATGAGGGAATGAGCTTCTTTCGCCATCTCCTTAGCTCTGGAACCTGTAATCCGACCCTCTACTTCTGGGGCTGCAGCTGTTGTGTCAACCACGATCATATCATCCTTTCCCTCTTGAAAAGGATTTGTCCTCAAATCTATATCTGCAACATAAGGAAGCAAATCAGAAACATTGAACGAATTTGATATGTTATACTTACCTCGGAGATCGATCTTGTAAGCAATGTTGTTGATCCTATTGATGACTTCAAATGGAACATCAACTCGTTGCAGTAGTTTGCTCTTCCTCTCTTCTGGAAATCGATCATTCCTGAGATGAATCCACACCAAATCTCCTTCTTCAAATATCAGCTCCTTTCTTCCTTTGTTGGCGTGTTTCTGGTACTGCTCTGTCTTCTTCTCTATGTTCTCCTTGGCTTTGGCATGAATTCTCCTAACTTGTTCAGCCTTTGCTTTTCCATCTGCACTACATTTCACACTCAAAGGCAAAGAAATCAAGTCTAGAGGGGACTGTGGGTTAAAGCCATAAACAATCTCAAAGTGAGAAAAGAGAGTTGCAGAATGCTTGGCGTGATTGTAAGCAAACTCTACATGTGGTAGACACTCATCCCATGACTTGATGTTGCTCATCACCAACGTCCTTAGAAGTGTTAACAACGTTCTGTTCACTACTTCTGTTTGTCCATCAGTGTGAGGATGGCATAATGTTGAAAACGTCAGTCTGGTCCCTAGCTTAGCCCATAGTGTGCGCCAGAAAATGCCCTAAGAATTTGGTGTCTCGATCTGAAACTATCACTTGAGGCATTCCATGCAATCTCAGAACTTCCCTGAAAAACAGATTAGCTACACAAACAGCATCATCCGTCTTGTGGCTAGTTATAAAGTGAGCCATCTTGCTAAACCCGTCAACAACCACACAAATAGAATCTCTACAATTTCTGGTTCGAGGTAAGCCAAGTACAAAGTCCATAGATAAATGAGTCCAGGGCTGCGATGGAATAGGAAGATGATGTGATTCTCCCTAAGATAGAACTCCGAAAATCGGGGCTAGAGTACTCGGAATCGAATGAAACTTGAGCAGCGGATAGATTAGAGTGTGAGAAACTCGGTTATGAGTTTTCAGCGGATTTGATTGAGTATTTCCTGAGATACGTGGCAAAGGTCTCTGTGAGACAAAGAACTGAAGGATTGATGGAGATGGATATGGCTGCTGATTCGTGTGAATTGGTGGGGCGACGAATTGAAGTGATTAAATGGATAGTTTTCTGTGATTAGATGAATTAGGTGAAGAATCTCTTGGCTCACAACGTGATGGGAGATTCAGGTTCTAGGATTTCCAGAACCGTGACTTGAGAGCATTAAAACTTTAAAGAAGTCTTTTTGTCAAAATAATACTCTGAAGAAGTCTACAGTAAGTTATGGGGTTTAAATATAACCTTAGAAGCAAAACAACTTGTAGTTCTAAACAAAAACAACATGCAGTTTAAATTTATAAAAAAAACAGCAAAGTGTTTAAATAAAAACAACGAGGCGTCGCCTAATGGTGCACCTCAAAATCTACTAAGTACAAAACCAGATTGGTTTGTACATTATTCTCCTAATGGTAAGACTCCTAAGTAACTCGCCGTAGTGATTCCATCTGCCACATTAGAAACCATGAGAGAAAACCCAATTGGGACAAAACTCTCTATGGGAAAAAGAGTACAAACTTACTCACCTAAGTTACCTAGTTATCATTACCAGGAGAAGTCTTCAAGATGGAGATGTTGAAGACTTGTGCAGCTGCTAGCTCGTCAACTCCTTCTGCAATGAGGGAATGAGCTTCTTTCGCCATCTCCTTAGCTCTGGAACGTGTAATCCGACCCTCTACTTCTGGGGTTGCAGCTGTTGTGTCATCCACGATCATATCATCCTCTCCCTCTTGAAAAGGATTTGTCCTCAAATCTATATCTGCAACATAAGGAAGCAAATCAGAAACATTGAACGAATTTGATATGTTATACTTACCTCGGAGATCGATCTTGTAAGCATTGTTATTGATCCTATTGATGACTTCAAATGGAACATCAACTCGTTGCAGTAGTTTGCTCTTCTTCTCTTCTGGAAATCGATCTTTCCTGAGCTGAATCCACACCAAATCTTCTTCTTCAAATATCAGCTCCTTTCTTCCTTTGTTGGCGTGTTTCTGGTACTGCTCTATCTTCTTCTCTATGTTCTCCTTGGCTTTGGCATGAATTCTCCTAACTTGTTCAGCCTTTGCTTTTCCATATGCACTACATTTCACACTCAAAGGCAAAGAAATCAAGTCTAGAGGGGACTGTGGGTTAAAGCCATAAACAATCTCAAAGTGAGAAAAGTGAGTTGCAGAATGCTTGGCGTGATTGTAAGCAAACTCTACATGTGGTAGACACTCATCCCATGACTTGATGTTGCTCTTCACCAACGTCCTTAGAAGTGTTGACAACGTTCTGTTCACTACTTCTGTTTGTCCATCAGTGTGAGGATGGCATAATGTTGAAAACGTCAGTCTGGTCCCTAGCTTAGCCCATAGTGTGCGCCAGAAAATGCCCTAAGAATTTGGTGTCTCGATCTGAAACTATCACTTGAGGCATTCCATGCAATCTCAGAACTTCCCTGAAAAACAGATTAGCTACACAAACAGCATCATCCGTCTTGTGGCTAGTTATAAAGTGAGCCATCTTGCTAAACCCGTCAACAACCACAAAAATAGAATCTCTACAATTTCTGGTTCGAGGTAAGCCAAGTACAAAGTCCATAGATAAATGAGTCCAGGGCTGCGATGGAATAGGAAGATGATGTGATTCTCCCTAAGATAGAACTCCAAAAATCGGGGCTAGAGTACTCGGAATCGAATGAAACTTGAGCAGCGGATAGATTAGAGTGTGAGAAACTCGGTTATGAGTTTTCAGCGGATTTGATTGAGTATTTCCTGAGATACGTGGCAAAGGTCTCTGTGAGACAAAGAACTGAAGGATTGATGGAGATGGATATGGCTGCTGATTCGTGTGAATTGGTGGGGCGACGAATTGAAGTGATTAAATGGATAGTTTTCTGTGATTAGATGAATTAGGTGAAGAATCTCTTGGCTCACAACGTGATGGGAGATTCAGGTTCTAGGATTTCCAGAACCGTGACTTGAGAGCATGAAAACTTTAAAGAAGTCTTTTTGTCAAAATAATACTCTGAAGAAGTCTACAGTAAGTTATGGGGTTTAAATATAACCTTAGAAGCAAAACAACTTGTAGTTCTAAACAAAAACAACATGCAGTTTAAATTTATAAAAAAAACAGCAAAGTGTTTAAATAAAAACAACGAGGCGTCGCCTAATGGTGCACCTCAAAATCTACTAAGTACAAAACCAGATTGGTTTGTACATTATTCTCCTAATGGTAAGACTCCTAAGTAACTCGCCGTAGTGATTCCATCTGCCACATTAGAAACCATGAGAGAAAACCCAATTGGGACAAAACTCTCTATGGGAAAAAGAGTACAAACTTACTCACCTAAGTTACCTAGTTATCATTACCAGGAGAAGTCTTCAAGATGGAGATGTTGAAGACTTGTGCAGCTGCTAGCTCGTCAACTCCTTCTGCAATGAGGGAATGAGCTTCTTTCGCCATCTCCTTAGCTCTGGAACCTGTAATCCGACCATCTACTTCTGGGGTTGCAGCTGTTGTGTCATCCACGATCATATCATCCTCTCCCTCTTGAAAAGGATTTGTCCTCAAATCTATATCTGCAACATAAGGAAGCAAATCAGAAACATTGAACGAATTTGATATGTTATACTTACCTCGGAGATCGATCTTGTAAGCATTGTTGTTGATCCCATTGATGACTTCAAATGGAACATCAACTCGTTGCAGTAGTTTGCTCTTCCTCTCTTCTGGAAATCGATCTTTCCTGAGATGAATCCACACCAAATCTCCTTCTTCAAATATCAGCTCCTTTCTTCCTTTGTTGGCGTGTTTCTGGTACTGCTCTGTCTTCTTCTCTATGTTCTCCTTGGCTTTGGCATGAATTCTCCTAACTTGTTCAGCCTTTGCTTTTCCATCTGCACTACATTTCACACTCAAAGGCAAAGAAATCAAGTCTAGAGGGGACTGTGGGTTAAAGCCATAAACAATCTCAAAGTTAGAAAATAGAGTTGCAGAATGCTTGGCGTGATTGTAAGCAAACTCTACATGTGGTAGACACTCATCCCATGACTTGATGTTGCTCTTCACCAACGTCCTTAGAAGTGTTGACAACGTTCTGTTCACTACTTCTGTTTGTCCATCAGTGTGAGGATGGCATAATGTTGAAAACGTCAGTCTGGTCCCTAGCTTAGCCCATAGTGTGCGCCAGAAAATGCCCTAAGAATTTGGTGTCTCGATCTGAAACTATCACTTGAGGCATTCTATGCAATCTCAGAACTTCCCTGAAAAACAGATTAGCTACACAAACAGCATCATCCGTATTGTGGCTAGCTATAAAGTGAGCCATCTTGCTAAACCTGTCAACAACCACAAAAATAGAATCTCTACCATTTCTGGTTCGAGGTAAGCCAAGTACAAAGTCCATAGATAAATGAGTCCAGGGCTGCGAAGGAATAGGAAGATGATGTGATTCTCCCTAGGATAGAACTCCGAAGAGTACTCGGAATCGAATGAAACTTGAGCAGCGGATAGATTGGAGTGTGAGAAACTCGGTTATGAGTTTTCAGCGGATTTGATCGAGTATTTCCTGAGATACGTGGCAAAGGTCTCTGTGAGACAAAGAACTGAAGGATTGATGGAGATGGATATGGCTGATGATTCGTGTGAATTGGTGGGGTGACGAATTGAAGTGATTAAATGGATAGTTTTCTGTGATTAGATGAATTAGGTGAAGAATCTCTTGGCTCACAACGTGATGGGAGATTCAGGCTCTAGGATTTCCAGAACCGTGACTTGAGAGCATGAAAACTTTAAAGAAGTCTTTTTGTCAAAATAATACTCTGAAGAAGTCTATAGTAAGTTCTGGGGTTTAAATATAACCCTAGAAGCAAAACAACTTGTAGTTCTAAACAAAACCAACATGCAGTTTAAATTTATTAAAAAAACAGCAAAGTGTGTAAATAAAAACAACGAGGTGTCCCCTAATGGTGCACCTCAAAATCTACTAAGTACAAAACCAGATTGGTTTGTACATTATTCTCCTAATGGTAAGACTCCTAAGTAACTCGACGTAGTGATTCCATCTGCCTCATTAGAAACCATGAGAGAAAACCCAATTGGGACAAAACTCTCAATGGGAAAAAGAGTACAAACTTACTCACCTAAGTTACCTAGTTATCATTACCAGGAGAAGTCTTCAAGATGGAGATGTTGAAGACTTGTGCAGCTGCTAGCTCGTCAACTCCTTCTGCAATGAGGGAATGAGCTTCTTTCGCCATCTCCTTAGCTCTGGAACGTGTAATCCGACCCTCTACTTCTGGGGTTGCAGCTGTTGTGTCATCCACGATCATATCATCCTCTCCCTCTTGAAAAGGATTTGTCCTCAAATCTATATCTGCAACATAAGGAAGCAAATCAGAAACATTGAACGAATTTGATATGTTATACTTACCTCGGAGATCGATCTTGTAAGCATTGTTATTGATCCTATTGATGACTTCAAATGGAACATCAACTCGTTGCAGTAGTTTGCTCTTCCTCTCTTCTGGAAATCGATCATTCCTGAGATGAATCCACACCAAATCTCCTTCTTCAAATATCAGCTCCTTTCTTCCTTTGTTGGCGTGTTTCTGGTACTGCTCTGTCTTCTTCTCTATGTTCTCCTTGGCTTTGGCATGAATTCTCCTAACTTGTTCAGCCTTTGCTTTTCCATCTGCACTACATTTCACACTCAAAGGCAAAGAAATCAAGTCTAGAGGGGACTGTGGGTTAAAGCCATAAACAATCTCAAAGTTAGAAAAGAGAGTTGCAGAATGCTTGGCGTGATTGTAAGCAAACTCTACATGTGGTAGACACTCATCCCATGACTTGATGTTGCTCTTCACCAACGTCCTTAGAAGTGTTGACAACGTTCTGTTCACTACTTCTGTTTGTCCATCAGTGTGAGGATGGCATAATGTTGAAAACGTCAGTCTGGTCCCTAGCTTAGCCCATAGTGTGCGCCAGAAAATGCCCTAAGAATTTGGTGTCTCGATCTGAAACTATCACTTGAGGCATTCCATGCAATCTCAGAACTTCCCTGAAAAACAGATTAGCTACACAAACAGCATCATCCGTCTTGTGGCTAGTTATAAAGTGAGCCATCTTGCTAAACCCGTCAACAACCACAAAAATAGAATCTCTACAATTTCTGGTTCGAGGTAAGCCAAGTACAAAGTCCATAGATAAATGAGTCCAGGGCTGCGATGGAATAGGAAGATGATGTGATTCTCCCTAAGATAGAACTCCGAAAATCGGGGCTAGAGTACTCGGAATCGAATGAAACTTGAGCAGCGGATAGATTAGAGTGTGAGAAACTCGGTTATGAGTTTTCAGCGGATTTGATTGAGTATTTCCTGAGATACGTGGCAAAGGTCTCTGTGAGACAAAGAACTGAAGGATTGATGGAGATGGATATGGCTGCTGATTCGTGTGAATTGGTGGGGCGACGAATTGAAGTGATTAAATGGATAGTTTTCTGTGATTAGATGAATTAGGTGAAGAATCTCTTGGCTCACAACGTGATGGGAGATTCAGGTTCTAGGATTTCCAGAACCGTGACTTGAGAGCATGAAAACTTTAAAGAAGTCTTTTGTCAAAATAATACTCTGAAGAAGTCTACAGTAAGTTATGGGGTTTAAATATAACCTTAGAAGCAAAACAACTTGTAGTTCTAAACAAAAACAACATGCAGTTTAAATTTATAAAAAAAACAGCAAAGTGTTTAAATAAAAACAACGAGGCGTCGCCTAATGGTGCACCTCAAAATCTACTAAGTACAAAACCAGATTGGTTTGTACATTATTCTCCTAATGGTAAGACTCCTAAGTAACTCGCCGTAGTGATTCCATCTGCCTCATTAGAAACCATGAGAGAAAACCCAATTGGGACAAAACTCTCTATGGGAAAAAGAGTACAAACTTACTCACCTAAGTTACCTAGTTATCATTACCAGGAGAAGTCTTCAAGATGGAGATGTTGAAGACTTGTGCAGCTGCTAGCTCGTCAACTCCTTCTGCAATGAGGGAATGAGCTTCTTTCGCCATCTTTTTAGCTCTGGAACCTGTAATCCGACCCTCTACTTCTGGGGTTGCAGCTGTTGTGTCATCCACGATCATATCATCCTCTCCCTCTTGAAAAGGATTTGTCCTCAAATCTATATCTGCAACATAAGGAAGCAAATCAGAAACATTGAACGAATTTGATATGTTATAATTACCTCGGAGATCGATCTTGTAAGCATTGTTGTTGATCCCATTGATGACTTCAAATGGAACATCAACTCGTTGCAGTATTTTGCTCTTCCTCTCTTCTGGAAATCGATCTTTCCTGAGATGAATCCACACCAAATCTCCTTCTTCAAATATCAGCTCCTTTCTTCCTTTGTTGGCGTGTTTCTGGTACTGCTCTGTCTTCTTCTCTATGTTCTCCTTGGCTTTGGCATGAATTCTCCTAACTTGTTCAGCCTTTGCTTTTCCATCTGCACTACATTTCACACTCAAAGGCAAAGAAATCAAGTCTAGAGGGGATTGTGGGTTAAAGCCATAAACAATCTCAAAGTGAGAAAAGAGAGTTGCAAAATGTTTAGCGTGATTGTAAGCAAACTCTACATGTGGTAGACACTCATCCCATGACTTGATGTTGCTCTTCACCAACGTCCTTAGAAGTGTTGACAACGTTCTGCTCACTACTTCTGTTTGTCCATCAGTCTAAGGATGGCATAATGTTGAAAACGTCAGTCTGGTCCCTAGCTTAGCCTATAGTGTGTGCCAGAAAATGCCCTAAGAATTTGGTGTCTCGATCTGAAACTATCACTTGAGGCATTCTATGCAATCTCAGAACTTCCCTGAAAAACAAATTAGCTACACAAACAACATCATCCGTCTTGTGGCTAGTTATAAAGTGAGCCATCTTGCTAAACCCGTCAACAACCACAAAAATAGAATCTCTACAATTTCTGGTTCGAGGTAAGCCAAGTACAAAGTCCATAGATAAATGAGTCCAGGGCTGCGAAGGAATAGGAAGATGATGTGATTCTCCCTAGGATAGAACTCTGAAAATCGGGGCTAGAGTACTCGGAATCGAATGAAACTTGAGCAGCAGATAGATTGGAGTGTGAGAAACTCGGTTATGAGTTTTCAGCGGATTTGATCGAGTATTTCCTGATATACGTGGCAAAGGTCTCTGTGAGACAAAGAACTGAAGGATTGATGGAGATGGATATGGCTGCTGATTCGTGTGAATTGGTGGGGTGACGAATTGAAGTGATTAAATGGATAGTTTTTTGTGATTAGATGAATTAGGTGAAGAATCTCTTGGCTCAAAACGTGATGGGAGATTCAGGCTCTAGGATTTCCAGAACCGTGACTTGAGAGCATGAAAACTTTAAAGAAGTCTTTTTGTCAAAATAATACTCTGAAGAAGTCTACAGTAAGTTCTGGGGTTTAAATATAACCTTAGAAGCAAAACAACTTGTAGTTCTAAACAAAAACAACATGCAGTTTAAATTTATAAAAAAAACAGCAAAGTGTTTAAATAAAAACAATGAGGCGTCCCATAATGGTGCACCTCAAAATCTACTAAGTACAAAACCAGATTGGTTTGTACATTATTCTCCTAATGGTAAGACTCCTAAGTAACTCGCCGTAGTGATTCCATCTGCCTCATTAGAAACCATGAGAGTAAACCCAATTGGGACAAAACTCTCTATGGGAAAAAGAGTACAAACTTACTCACCTAAGTTACCTATTTATCATTACCAGGAGAAGTCTTCAAGATGGAGATGTTGAAGACTTGTGCAGCTGCTAGCTCGTCAACTCCTTCTGCAATGAGGGAATGAGCTTCTTTCGCCATCTCCTTAGCTCTGGAACCTGTAATCCGACCCTCTACTTCTGGGGCTGCAGCTGTTGTGTCAACCACGATCATATCATCCTCTCCCTCTTGAAAAGGATTTGTCCTCAAATCTATATCTGCAACATAAGGAAGCAAATCAGAAACATTGAACGAATTTGATATGTTATACTTACCTCGGAGATCGATCTTGTAAGCATTGTTGTTGATCCTATTGATGACTTCAAATGGAACATCAACTCGTTGCAGTAGTTTGCTCTTCCTCTCTTCTGGAAATCGATCTTTCCTGAGATGAATCCACACCAAATCTCCTTCTTCAAATATCAGCTCCTTTCTTCCTTTGTTGGCGTGTTTCTGGTACTGCTCTGTCTTCTTCTCTATGTTCTCCTTGGCTTTGGCATGAATTCTCCTAACTTGTTCAGCCTTTGCTTTTCCATCTGCACTATATTTCACACTCAAAGGCAAAGAAATCAAGTCTAGAGGGGACTGTGGGTTAAAGCCATAAACAATCTCAAAGTGAGAAAAGAGAGTGGCAGAATTCTTAGCGTGATTGTAAGCAAACTCTACATGTGGTAGACACTCATCCCATGACTTGATGTTGCTCTTCACCAACGTCCTTAGAAGTGTTGACAACGTTCTGTTCACTACTTCTGTTTGTCCATCAGTCTGAGGATGGCATGATGTTGAAAACGTCAGTCTGGTCCCTAGCTTAGCCTATAGTGTGTGCCAGAAAATGCCCTAAGAATTTGGTGTCTCGATCTTAAACTATCACTTGAGGCATTCTATGAAATCTCAGAACTTCCCTGAAAAACAGATTAGCTACACAAACAGCATCATCCGTCTTGTGGCTAGTTATAAAGTGAGCCATCTTGCTAAACCCGTTAACAACCACAAAAATAGAATCTCTACCATTTCTGGTTCGAGGTAAGCCAAGTACAAAGTCCATAGATAAATGAGTCCAGGGCTGCGAAGGAATATGAAGATGATGTGATTCTCCCTAGGATAAAACTCTGAAAATCGGGGCTAGAGTACTCGGAATCGAATGAAACTTGAGCAGCGGATAGATTGGAGTGTGAGAAACTCGGTTATGAGTTTTCAGCGAATTTGATCGAGTATTTCCTGAGATACGTGGCAAAGGTCTCTGTGAGACAAAGAACTGAAGGATTGATGGAGATGGATATGGCTGCTGATTCGTGTGAATTGGTGGGGGTGACGAATTGAAGTGATTAAATGGATAGTTTTCTGTGATTAGATGAATTAGGTGAAGAATCTCTTGGCTCAAAACGTGATGGGAGATTCAGGCTCTAGGATTTCCAGAACCGTGACTTGAGAGCATGAAAACTTTAAAGAAGTCTTTTTGTCAAAATAATACTCTGAAGAAGTCTACAGTAAGTTCTGGGGTCTAATTATAACCTTAGAAGCAAAACAACTTGTAGTTCTAAACAAAAACAACATGCAGTTTAAATTTATAAAAAAAACAGCAAAGTGTTTAAATAAAAACAATGAGGCGTCCCATAATGGTGCACCTCAAAATCTACTAAGTACAAAACCAGATTGGTTTGTACATTATTCTCCTAATGGTAAGACTCCTAAGTAACTCGCCGTAGTGATTCCATCTGCCTCATTAGAAACCATGAGAGTAAACCCAATTGGGACAAAACTCTCTATGGGAAAAAGAGTACAAACTTACTCACCTAAGTTACCTATTTATCATTACCAGGAGAAGTCTTCAAGATGGAGATGTTGAAGACTTGTGCAGCTGCTAGCTCGTCAACTCCTTCTGCAATGAGGGAATGAGCTTCTTTCGCCATCTCCTTAGCTCTGGAACCTGTAATCCGACCCTCTACTTCTGGGGCTGCAGCTGTTGTGTCAACCACGATCATATCATCCTCTCCCTCTTGAAAAGGATTTGTCCTCAAATCTATATCTGCAACATAAGGAAGCAAATCAGAAACATTGAACGAATTTGATATGTTATACTTACCTCGGAGATCGATCTTGTAAGCATTGTTGTTGATCCTATTGATGACTTCAAATGGAACATCAACTCGTTGCAGTAGTTTGCTCTTCCTCTCTTCTGGAAATCGATCTTTCCTGAGATGAATCCACACCAAATCTCCTTCTTCAAATATCAGCTCCTTTCTTCCTTTGTTGGCGTGTTTCTGGTACTGCTCTGTCTTCTTCTCTATGTTCTCCTTGGCTTTGGCATGAATTCTCCTAACTTGTTCAGCCTTTGCTTTTCCATCTGCACTATATTTCACACTCAAAGGCAAAGAAATCAAGTCTAGAGGGGACTGTGGGTTAAAGCCATAAACAATCTCAAAGTGAGAAAAGAGAGTGGCAGAATTCTTAGCGTGATTGTAAGCAAACTCTACATGTGGTAGACACTCATCCCATGACTTGATGTTGCTCTTCACCAACGTCCTTAGAAGTGTTGACAACGTTCTATTCACTACTTCTGTTTGTCCATCAGTCTGAGGATGGCATGATGTTGAAAACGTCAGTCTGGTCCCTAGCTTAGCCTATAGTGTGTGCCAGAAAATGCCCTAAGAATTTGGTGTCTCGATCTTAAACTATCACTTGAGGCATTCTATGAAATCTCAGAACTTCCCTGAAAAACAGATTAGCTACACAAACAGCATCATCCGTCTTGTGGCTAGTTATAAAGTGAGCCATCTTGCTAAACCCGTTAACAACCACAAAAATAGAATCTCTACCATTTCTGGTTCGAGGTAAGCCAAGTACAAAGTCCATAGATAAATGAGTCCAGGGCTGCGAAGGGAATATGAAGATGATGTGATTCTCCCTAGGATAAAACTCTGAAAATCGGGGCTAGAGTACTCGGAATCGAATGAAACTTGAGCAGCGGATAGATTGGAGTGTGAGAAACTCGGTTATGAGTTTTCAGCGAATTTGATCGAGTATTTCCTGAGATACGTGGCAAAGGTCTCTGTGAGACAAAGAACTGAAGGATTGATGGAGATGGATATGGCTGCTGATTCGTGTGAATTGGTGGGGTGACGAATTGAAGTGATTAAATGGATAGTTTTCTGTGATTAGATGAATTAGGTGAAGAATCTCTTGGCTCAAAACGTGATGGGAGATTCAGGCTCTAGGATTTCCAGAACCGTGACTTGAGAGCATGAAAACTTTAAAGAAGTCTTTTTGTCAAAATAATACTCTGAAGAAGTCTACAGTAAGTTCTGGGGTCTAATTATAACCTTAGAAGCAAAACAACTTGTAGTTCTAAACAAAAACAACATGCAGTTTAAATTTATAAAAAAAACAGCAAAGTGTTTAAATAAAAACAATGAGGCGTCCCCTAATGGTGCACCTCAAAATCTACTAAGTACAAAACCAGATTGGTTTGTACATTATTCTCCTAATGGTAAGACTCCTAAGTAACTCGCCGTAGTGATTCCATCTGCCTCATTAGAAACCATGAGAGTAAACCCAATTGGGACAAAACTCTCTATGGGAAAAAGAGTACAAACTTACTCACCTAAGTTACCTATTTATCATTACCAGGAGAAGTCTTCAAGATGGAGATGTTGAAGACTTGTGCAGCTGCTAGCTCGTCAACTCCTTCTGCAATGAGGGAATGAGCTTCTTTCGCCATCTCCTTAGCTCTGGAACCTGTAATCCGACCCTCTACTTCTGGGGCTGCAGCTGTTGTGTCAACCACGATCATATCATCCTTTCCCTCTTGAAAAGGATTTGTCCTCAAATCTATATCTGCAACATAAGGAAGCAAATCAGAAACATTGAACGAATTTGATATGTTATACTTACCTCGGAGATCGATCTTGTAAGCAATGTTGTTGATCCTATTGATGACTTCAAATGGAACATCAACTCGTTGCAGTAGTTTGCTCTTCCTCTCTTCTGGAAATCGATCTTTCCTGAGATGAATCCACACCAAATCTCCTTCTTCAAATATCAGCTCCTTTCTTCCTTTGTTGGCGTGTTTCTGGTACTGCTCTGTCTTCTTCTCTATGTTCTCCTTGGCTTTGGCATGAATTCTCCTAACTTGTTCAGCCTTTGCTTTTCCATCTGCACTATATTTCACACTCAAAGGCAAAGAAATCAAGTCTAGAGGGGACTGTGGGTTAAAGCCATAAACAATCTCAAAGTGAGAAAAGAGAGTGGCAGAATTCTTTGCGTGATTGTAAGCAAACTCTACATGTGGTAGACACTCATCCCATGACTTGATGTTGCTCTTCACCAACGTCCTTAGAAGTGTTGACAATGTTCTGTTCACTACTTCTGTTTGTCCATCAGTCTGAGGATGGCATGATGTTGAAAACGTCAGTCTGGTCTCTAGCTTAGCCTATAGTGTGTGCCAGAAAATGCCCTTAGAATTTGGTGTCTCGATCTTAAACTATCACTTGAGGCATTCTATGAAATCTCAGAACTTCCCTGAAAAACAGATTAGCTACACAAACAGCATCATCCGTCTTGTGGCTAGTTATAAAGTGAACCATCTTGCTAAACCCGTTAACAACCACAAAAATAGAATCTCTACCATTTCTGGTTCGAGGTAAGCCAAGTACAAAGTCCATAGATAAATGAGTCCAGGGCTGCGAAGGAATATGAAGATGATGTGATTCTCCCTAGGATAAAACTCTGAAAATCGGGGCTAGAGTACTCGGAATCGAATGAAACTTGAGCAGCGGATAGATTGGAGTGTGAGAAACTCGGTTATGAGTTTTCAGCGAATTTGATCGAGTATTTCCTGAGATACGTGGCAAAGGTCTCTGTGAGACAAAGAACTGAAGGATTGATGGAGATGGATATGGCTGCTGATTCGTGTGAATTGGTGGGGTGACGAATTGAAGTGATTAAATGGATAGTTTTCTGTGATTAGATGAATTAGGTGAAGAATCTCTTGGCTCAAAACGTGATGGGAGATTCAGGCTCTAGGATTTCCAGAACCGTGACTTGAGAGCATGAAAACTTTAAAGAAGTCTTTTTGTCAAAAATAATACTCTGAAGAAGTCTACAGTAAGTTTCTGGGGTTTAAATATAACCTTAGAAGCAAAACAACTTGTAGTTCTAAACAAAAACAACATGCAGTTTAAATTTATAAAAAAAAACAGCAAAGTGTTTAAATAAAAACAACGAGGCGTCCCCTAATGGTGCACCTCAAAATCTACTAAGTACAAAACCAGATTGGTTTGTACATTATTCTCCTAATGGTAAGACTCCAAGTAACTCGCCGTAGTGATTCCATCTGCCTCATTAGAAACCATGAGAGTAAACACAATTGGGACAAAACTCTCTATGGGAAAAAGAGTACAAACTTCCTCACCTAAGTTACCTAGTTATCATTACCAGGAAAAGTCTTCAAGATGGAGATGTTGAAGACTTGTGCAGCTGCTAGCTCGTCAACTCCTTCTGCAATGAGGGAATGAGCTTCTTTCGCCATCTCCTTAGCTCTGGAACCTGTAATCCGACCTTCTACTGTTGGGGCTGCAGCTGTTGTGTCATCCACGATCATATCATCCTCTCCCTCTTGAAAAGGATTTGTCCTCAAATCTATATCTGCAACATAAGGAAGCAAATAAGAAACATTGAACGAATTTGATATGTTATACTTACCTCGGAGATCGATCTTGTAAGCATTGTTGTTGAACCTATTGATGACTTCAAATGGAACATCAACTCGCTGCAGTAGTTTGCTCTTCCTCTCTTCTGGAAATCGATCTTTCCTGAGATGAATCAACACCAAATCTCCTTTTTCAAATATCAGCTCCTTTCTTCCTTTGTTGGCGTGTTTCTGGTACTGCTTCTTCTTCTTCTCTATGTTCTCCTTGGCTTTGGCATGAATTCTCCTAACTTGTTTAGCCTTTGCTTTTCCATCTGCACTACATTTCACACTCAAAGGCAAAGAAATCAAGTCTAGAGGGGACTGTGGGTTAAAGCCATAAACAATCTCAAAGTGAGAAAAGAGAGTTGTAGAATGCTTAGCAGGATTGTAAGCAAACTCTACATGTGGTAGACACTCATCCCATGACTTGATGTTGCTCTTCACCAACGTCCTTAGAAGTGTTGACAACGTTCTGTTCACTACTTCTGTTTGTCCATCAGTGTGAGGATGGCATAATGTTGAAAACGTCAGTCTGGTCCCTAGCTTAGCCTATAGTGTGTGCCAGAAAATGCCCTAAGAATTTGGTGTCTCGATCTGAAACTATCACTTGAGGCATTCTATGCAATCTCAGAACTTCCTTGAAAAACAGATTAGCTACACAAACAACATCATCCGTCTTGTGGCTAGCTATAAAGTCAGCCATCTTGTTAAACCTGTCAACAACCACAAAAATTGAATCTCTACCATTTCTGGTTCGAGGTAAGCCAAGTACAAAGTCCATAGATAAATGAGTCCAGGGCTGCGAAGGAATAGGAAGATGATGTGATTCTCCCTAGGATAGAACTCTGAAAATCGGGGCTAGAGTACTCGGAATCGAATGAAATTTGAGCAGCAGATAGATTGGAGTGTGAGAAACTCGATTATGAGTTTTCAGCGGATTTGATCGAGTATTTCCTGAGATACGTGGCAAAGGTCTCTGTGAGACAAAGAACTGAAGGATTGGTGAAGATGGATATCGCTGCTGATTCGTGTGAATTGGTGGGGTGACGAATTGAAGTGATTAAATGGATAGTTTTCTATGATTAGATGAATTAGGAGAAGAATCTCTTGGCTCACAAAGTGATGGGAGACTGAGGCTCTATGATTTCCAGAACCGTGACTTGAGAGCATGAAAACTTTAAAGAAGTCTTTTTGTCAAAATAATACTCTGAAGAAGTCTACAGTAAGTTCTGGGGTTTAAATATAACCCTAGAACCAAAACAACTTGTAGTTCTAAACAAAAACAACATGCAGTTTAAATTTATATAAAAAAAGAGCAAAGTGTTTAAATAAAAACAACGAGGTGTCCCCTAATGGTGCACCTCAAAATCTACTAAGTACAAAACCAGATTGGTTTGTACATTATTCTCCTAATGGTAAGACTCCTATGTAACTCGCCGTAGTGATTCCATCTGCCTCATTAGAAACCATGAGAGAAAACCCAATTGGGACAAAACTCTCTACGGGAAAAAGAGTACAAACTTCCTCACCTAAGTTACCTTGTTATCATAACCAGGAAAAGTCTTCAAGATGGAGATGTTGAAGACTTGTGCAGCTGCTAGCTCGTCAACTCCTTCTGCAATGAGGGAATGAGCTTCTTTCGCCATCTCCTTAGCTCTGGAACGTGTAATCCGACCCTCTACTTCTGGGGTTGCAGCTGTTGTGTCATCCACGATCATATCATCTTCTCCCTCTTGAAAAGGATTTGTCCTCAAATCTATATCTGCAACATAAGGAAACAAATCAGAAACATTGAACGAATTTGATATGTTATACTTACCTCGGAGATCGATCTTGTAAGCATTGTTGTTGATCCTATTGATGACTTCAAATGGAACATCAACTCGTTGCAGTAGTTTGCTCTTCCTCTCTTCTGGAAATCGATCTTTCTTGAGATGAAGCCACACCAAATCTCCTTCTTCAAATATCAGCTCCTTTCTTCCTTTGTTGGCGTGTTTCTGGTACTGCTCTGTCTTCTTCTCTATGTTCTCCTTGGCTTTGGCATGAATTCTCCTAACTTGTTCAGCCTTTGCTTTTCCATCCGCAATACATTTCACACTCAAAGGCAAAGAAATCAAGTCTAGAGGGGACTGTGGGTTAAAGCCATAAACAATCTCAAAGGGAGAAAAGAGAGTGGCAGAATGCTTAGCGTGATTGTAAGCAAACTCTACATGTGGTAGACACTCTTCCCATGACTTGATGTTGCTCTTCACCAACGTCCTTAGAAGTGTTGACAACGTTCTGTTCACTACTTCTATTCGTCCATCAGTCTGAGGATGGTATGATGTTGAAAACGTCAGTCTGGTCCCTAGCTTAGCCTATAGTGTGTGCCAGAAAATGCCCAAAGAATTTGGTGTCTCGATCTGAAACTATCACTTGAGGCATTCTATGCAGTATCAGAACTTCCCTGAAAAACAGATTAGCTACACACACAGCATCATCCGTCTTGTGGCTAGCTATAAAGTCAGCCATCTTGCTAAACCCGTCAACAACCACAAAAATAGAATCTCTACCATTTCTGGTTCGAGGTAAGCCAAGTAAAAAGTCCATAGATAAATGAGTCCAGGGCTGCTAAGGAATAGGAAGATGATGTGATTCTCCCTAGGATAGAACTCTGAAAATCGGGGATAAAGTACTCGGAATCGAATGAAACTTGAGCAGCGGATAGAATGGAGTGTGAGAAACTCGGTTATGAGTTTTCAGCGGATTTGATCGAGTATTTCCTGAGATACGTGGCAAAGGTCTCTGTGAGACAAAGAACTGAAGGATTGATGAAGGTGGATATGGCTGCTGATTCGTGTGAATTGGTGGGGTGACGAATTGAAGTGATTAAATGGATAGTTTTCTATGATTAGATGAATTAGGTGAAGAATCTCTTGGCTCACAACGTGATGGGAGATTGAGGCTCTAGGATTTCCAGAACCGTGACTTGAGAGCATGAAAACTTTAAAGAAGTCTTTTTGCCAAAATAATACTCTGAAGAAGTCTACAGTAAGTTCTGGGGTTTAAATATAACCCTAGAAGCAAAACAACTTGTAGTTCTAAACAAAAACAACATGCAGTTTAAATTCATAAAAAAAAGAGCAAAGTGTTTAAATAAAAACAACGAGGTGTCCCCTAATGGTGCACCTCAAAATCTACTAAGTACAAAACCAGATTTGTTTGTACATTATTCTCCTAATGGTAAGACTCCTAAGTAACTCGCCGTAGTGATTCCATCTGCCTCATTAGAAACCATGAGAGAAAACCCAATTGGGACAAAACTCTCTACGGGAAAAACAGTACAAACTTCCTCACCTAAGTTACCTAGTTATCATTACCAGGAAAAGTCTTCAAGATGGAGATGTTGAAGACTTGTGCAGCTGCTAGCTCGTCAACTCCTTCTGCAATGAGGGAATGAGCTTCTTTCGCCATCTCCTTAGCTCTGGAACGTGTAATCCGACCCTCTACTTCTGGGGTTGCAGCTGTTGTGTCATCCACGATCATATCATCTTCTCCCTCTTGAAAAGGATTTGTCCTCAAATCCATATCTGCAACATAAGGAAGCAAATCAGAAACATTGAACGAATTTGATATGTTATACTTACCTCGGAGATCGATCTTGTAAGCATTGTTGTTGATCCTATTGATGACTTCAAATGGAACATCAACTCGTTGCAGTAGTTTGCTCTTCCTCTCTTCTGGAAATCGATCTTTCTTGAGATGAAGCCACACCAAATCTCCTTCTTCAAATATCAGCTCCTTTCTTCCTTTGTTGGCGTGTTTCTGGTACTGCTCTGTCTTCTTCTCTATGTTCTCCTTGGCTTTGGCATGAATTCTCCTCACTTGTTCAGACTTTGCTTTTCCATCTGCACTACATTTCACACTCAAAGGCAAAGAAATCAAGTCTAGAGGGGACTGTGGGTTAAAGCCATAAACAATCTCAAAGGGAGAAAAGAGAGTGGCAGAATGCTTAGCGTGATTGTAAGCAAACTCTACATGTGGTAGACACTCTTCCCATGACTTGATGTTGCTCTTCACCAACGTCATTAGAAGTGTTGACAACGTTCTGTTCACTACTTCTGTTCGTCCATCAGTCTGAGGATGGTATGATGTTGAAAACGTCAGTCTGGTCCCTAGCTTAGCCTATAGTGTATGCCAGAAAATGCCCAAAGAATTTGGTGTCTCGATCTGAAACTATCACTTGATGCATTTTATGCAGTATCAGAACTTCCCTGAAAAACAGATTAGCTACACACACGGCATCATCCGTCTTGTGGCTAGCTATAAAGTGAGCTATCTTGCTAAACCCGTCAACAACCACAAAAATAGAATCTCTACCATTTCTGGTTCGAGGTAAGCCAAGTAAAAAGTCCATAGATAAATGAGTCCAGGGCTGCTAAGGAATAGGAAGATGATGTGATTCTCCCTAGGATAGAACTCTGAAAATCGGGGCTAAAGTACTCGGAATCGAATGAAACTTGAGCAGCGGATAGATTGGAGTGTGAAAAACTCGGTTATGAGTTTTCAGCGGATTTGATCGAGTATTTCCTGAGATACGTGGCAAAGGTCTCAGTGAGACAAAGAACTGAAGGATTGATGAAGATGGATATGGCTGCTGATTCGTGTGAATTGGTGGGGTGACGAATTGAAGTGATTAAATGGATAGTTTTCTATGATTAGATGAATTAGGTGAAGAATCTCTTGGCACACAACGTGATGGGAGATTGAGGCTCTAGGATTTCCAGAACCGTGACTTGAGAGCATGAAAACTTTAAAGAAGTCTTTTTGCCAAAATAATACTCTGAAGAAGTCTACAGTAAGTTCTGGGGTTTAAATATAACCCTAGAACCAAAACAACATGTAGTTCTAAACAAAAACAACATGCAGTTTAAATTTATATAAAAAAAGAGCAAAGTGTTTAAATAAAAACAACGAGGTGTCCCCTAATGGTGCACCTCAAAATCTACTAAGTACAAAACCAGATTGGTTTGTACATTATTCTCCTAATGGTAAGACTCCTATGTAACTCGCCGTAGTGATTCCATCTGCCTCATTAGAAACCATGAGAGAAAACCCAATTGGGACAAAACTCTCTACGGGAAAAAGAGTACAAACTTCCTCACCTAAGTTACCTTGTTATCATAACCAGGAAAAGTCTTCAAGATGGAGATGTTGAAGACTTGTGCAGCTGCTAGCTCGTCAACTCCTTCTGCAATGAGGGAATGAGCTTCTTTCGCCATCTCCTTAGCTCTGGAACGTGTAATCCGACCCTCTACTTCTGGGGTTGCAGCTGTTGTGTCATCCACGATCATATCATCTTCTCCCTCTTGAAAAGGATTTGTCCTCAAATCTATATCTGCAACATAAGGAAACAAATCAGAAACATTGAACGAATTTGATATGTTATACTTACCTCGGAGATCGATCTTGTAAGCATTGTTGTTGATCCTATTGATGACTTCAAATGGAACATCAACTCGTTGCAGTAGTTTGCTCTTCCTCTCTTCTGGAAATCGATCTTTCTTGAGATGAAGCCACACCAAATCTCCTTCTTCAAATATCAGCTCCTTTCTTCCTTTGTTGGCGTGTTTCTGGTACTGCTCTGTCTTCTTCTCTATGTTCTCCTTGGCTTTGGCATGAATTCTCCTAACTTGTTCAGCCTTTGCTTTTCCATCTGCAATACATTTCACACTCAAAGGCAAAGAAATCAAGTCTAGAGGGGACTGTGGGTTAAAGCCATAAACAATCTCAAAGGGAGAAAAGAGAGTGGCAGAATGCTTAGCGTGATTGTAAGCAAACTCTACATGTGGTAGACACTCTTCCCATGACTTGATGTTGCTCTTCACCAACGTCCTTAGAAGTGTTGACAACGTTCTGTTCACTACTTCTATTCGTCCATCAGTCTGAGGATGGTATGATGTTGAAAACGTCAGTCTGGTCCCTAGCTTAGCCTATAGTGTGTGCCAGAAAATGCCCAAAGAATTTGGTGTCTCGATCTGAAACTATCACTTGAGGCATTCTATGCAGTATCAGAACTTCCCTGAAAAACAGATTAGCTACACACACACCATCATCCGTCTTGTGGCTAGCTATAAAGTCAGCCATCTTGCTAAACCCGTCAACAACCACAAAAATAGAATCTCTACCATTTCTGGTTCGAGGTAAGCCAAGTAAAAAGTCCATAGATAAATGAGTCCAGGGCTGCTAAGGAATAGGAAGATGATGTGATTCTCCCTAGGATAGAACTCTGAAAATCGGGGATAAAGTACTCGGAATCGAATGAAACTTGAGCAGCGGATAGATTGGAGTGTGAGAAACTCGGTTATGAGTTTTCAGCGGATTTGATCGAGTATTTCCTGAGATATGTGGCAAAGGTCTCTGTGAGACAAAGAACTGAAGGATTGATGAAGGTGGATATGGCTGCTGATTCGTGTGAATTGGTGGGGTGACGAATTGAAGTGATTAAATGGATAGTTTTCTATGATTAGATGAATTAGGTGAAGAATCTCTTGGCTCACAACGTGATGGGAGATTGAGGCTCTAGGATTTCCAGAACCGTGACTTGAGAGCATGAAAACTTTAAAGAAGTCTTTTTGCCAAAATAATACTCTGAAGAAGTCTACAGTAAGTTCTGGGGTTTAAATATAACCCTAGAAGCAAAACAACTTGTAGTTCTAAACAAAAACAACATGCAGTTTAAATTTATAAAAAAAAAAGCAAAGTGTTTAAATAAAAACAACGAGGTGTCCCCTAATGGTGCACCTCAAAATCTACTAAGTACAAAACCAGATTTGTTTGTACATTATTCTCCTAATGGTAAGACTCCTAAGTAACTCGCCGTAGTGATTCCATCTGCCTCATTAGAAACCATGAGAGAAAACCCAATTGGGACAAAACTCTCTACGGGAAAAAGAGTACAAACTTCCTCACCTAAGTTACCTAGTTATCATTACCAGGAAAAGTCTTCAAGATGGAGATGTTGAAGACTTGTGCAGCTGCTAGCTCGTCAACTCCTTCTGCAATGAGGGAATGAGCTTCTTTCGCCATCTCCTTAGCTCTGGAACGTGTAATCCGACCCTCTACTTCTGGGGTTGCAGCTGTTGTGTCATCCACGATCATATCATCTTCTCCCTCTTGAAAAGGATTTGTCCTCAAATCTATATCTGCAACATAAGGAAGCAAATCAGAAACATTGAACGAATTTGATATGTTATACTTACCTCGGAGATCGATCTTGTAAGCATTGTTGTTGATCCTATTGATGACTTCAAATGGAACATCAACTCGTTGCAGTAGTTTGCTCTTCCTCTCTTCTGGAAATCGATCTTTCTTGAGATGAAGCCACACCAAATCTCCTTCTTCAAATATCAGCTCCTTTCTTCCTTTGTTGGCGTGTTTCTGGTACTGCTCTGTCTTCTTCTCTATGTTCTCCTTGGCTTTGGCATGAATTCTCCTCACTTGTTCAGACTTTGCTTTTCCATCTGCACTACATTTCACACTCAAAGGCAAAGAAATCAAGTCTAGAGGGGACTGTGGGTTAAAGCCATAAACAATCTCAAAGGGAGAAAAGAGAGTGGCAGAATGCTTAGCGTGATTGTAAGCAAACTCTACATGTGGTAGACACTCTTCCCATGACTTGATGTTGCTCTTCACCAACGTCCTTAGAAGTGTTGACAACGTTCTGTTCACTACTTCTATTCGTCCATCAGTCTGAGGATGCTATGATGTTGAAAACGTCAGTCTGGTCCCTAGCTTAGCCTATAGTGTGTGCCCGAAAATGCCTAAAGAATTTGGTGTCTCGATCTGAAACTATCACTTGAGGCATTCTATGCAGTATCAGAACTTCCCTGAAAAACAGATTAGCTACACACACAGCATCATCCGTCTTGTGGCTAGCTATAAAGTCAGCCATCTTGCTAAACCCGTCAACAACCACAAAAATAGAATCTCTACCATTTCTGGTTCGAGGTAAGCCAAGTAAAAAGTCCATAGATAAATGAGTCCAGGGCTGCGAAGGAATAGGAAGATGATGTGATTCTCCCTAGGATAGAACTCTGAAAATCGGGGCTAGAGTACTCGGAATCGAATGAAACTTGAGCAGCGGATAGATTGGAGTGTGACAAACTCGGTTATGAGTTTTCAGCGGATTTGATCGAGTATTTCCTGAGATACGTGGCAAAGGTCTCTGTGAGACAAAGAACTGAAGGATTGATGAAGATGGATATGGCTGCTGATTCGTGTGAATTGGTGGGGTGACGAATTGAAGTGATTAAATGGATAGTTTTCTATGATTAGATGAATTAGGTGAAGAATC
This sequence comes from Lepidium sativum, assembly GCA_023374145.1. Classification (NCBI taxonomy): domain Eukaryota; kingdom Viridiplantae; phylum Streptophyta; class Magnoliopsida; order Brassicales; family Brassicaceae; genus Lepidium; species Lepidium sativum. The sequence continues at coordinate 24,084 of JAKUCM010002651.1, read as the reverse complement.
TCTTGGCTCACAACGTGATGGGAGATTGAGGCTCTAGGATTTCCAGAACCGTTACTTGAGAGCATGAAAACTTTAAAGAAGTCTTTTTATCAAAATAATACTCTGAAGAAGTCTACAGTAAGTTCTGGGGTTTAAATATAACCCTAGAACAAAAACAACTTGTAGTTCTAAACAAAAACAACATGCAGTTTAAATTTATAAAAAAAGGAGCAAAGTGTTTAAATAAAAACAACGAGGTGTCCCCTAATGGTGCACCTCAAAATCTACTAAGTACAAAACCAGATTGGTTTGTACATTATCCTCCTAATGGTAAGACTCCTATGTAACTCGCCGTAGTGATTCCATCTGCCTCATTAGAAACCATGAGAGAAAACCCAATTGGGGCAAAACTCTCTATGGGAAAAAAAGTACAAACTTCCTCACCTAAGTTACCTAGTTATCATTACCAGGAGAAGTCTTCAAGATTGAGATGTTGAAGACTTGTGCAGCTGCTAGCTCGTCAACTCCTTCTGCAATGAGGGAATGAGCTTCTTTCGCCATCTCCTTAGCTCTGGAACGTGTAATCCGACCCTCTACTTCTGGGGCTGCAGCTGTTGTGTCATCAACGATCATATCATCCTCTCCCTCTTGAAAAGGATTTGTCCTCAAAGCTATATCTCCAACATAAGGAAGCAAATCCGAAACATTTAACGAATTTGATATGTTATACTTACCTCGGAGATCGATCTTGTAAGCATTGTTGTTGATCCTATTAATGACTTCAATTGGAACATCAACTCGTGGCAGTAGATTGCTCTTCCTCTCTTCTGGAAATCGATCTTTCTTGAGATGAAGCCACACCAAATCTCCTTCTTCAAATATCAGCTCCTTTCTTCCTTTGTTGGCGTGTTTCTGGTACTGCTCTGTCTTCTTCTCTATGTTCTCCTTGGCTTTGGCATGAATTCTCCTAACTTGTTCAGCCTTTGCTTTTCCATCTGCACTACATTTCACACTCAAAGGCAAAGAAATCAAGTCTAGAGGGGATTGTGGGTTAAAGCCATAAACAATCTCAAAGGGAGAAAAGAGAGTGGCAGAATGCTTAGCGTGATTGTAAGCAAACTCTACATGTGGTAGACACTCTTCCCATGACTTGATGTTGCTCTTCACCAACATCCTTAGAAGTGTTGACAACGATTTGTTCACTACTTCTGTTTGTCCATCAGTTTGAGGATGGCATGATGTTGAAAACGTCAGTCTGGTCCCTAGCTTAGCCTATAGTGTGTGCCAGAAAATGCCCAAAGAATTTGGTGTCTCGATCTGAAACTATCACTTGAGGCATTCTATGCAGTATCAGAACTTCCCTGAAAAACAGATTAGCTACACACACAGCATCATCCGTCTTGTGGCTAGCTATAAAGTGAGCTATCTTGCTAAACTCGTCAACAACCACAAAAATAGAATCTCTACCATTTCTGGTTCGAGGTTAGCCAAGTAAAAAGTCCATAGATAAATGAGTCCAGGGCTGCGAAGGAATAGGAAGATGATGTGATTCTCCCTAGGATAGAACTCTGAAAATCGGGGCTAGAGTACTCGGAATCGAATGAAACTTGAGCAGCGGATAGATTGGAGTGTGAGAAACTCAGTTATGAGTTTTCAGCGGATTTGATCGAGTATTTCCTGAGATACGTGGCAAAGGTCTCTGTGAGACAAAGAACTGAAGGATTGATGAAGGTGGATATGGATGCTGATTCGTGTGAATTGGTGGGGTGACGAATTGAAGTGATTAAATGGATAGTTTTCTATGATTAGATGAATTAGGTGAAGAATCTCTTGGCTCACAACGTGATGGGAGATTGAGGCTCTAGGATTTCCAGAACCGTGACTTGAGAGCATGAAAACTTTAAAGAAGTCTTTTTGTCAAAATAATACTCTGAAGAAGTTTACAGTAAGTTCTGGGGTTTAAATATAACCCTAGAAGCAAAACAACTTGTAGTTCTAAACAAAAACAACATGCAGTTTAAATTTATAAAAAAAAGAGCAAAGTGTTTAAATAAAAATAACGAGGTGTCCCCTAATGGTGCACCTCAAAATCTACTAAGTACAAAACCAGATTTGTTTGTACATTATTCTCCTAATGGTAAGACTCCTAAGTAACTCGCCGTAGTGATTCCATCTGCCTCATTAGAAACCATGAGAGAAAAGCCAATTGGGACAAAACTCTCTACGGGAAAAAGAGTACAAACTTCCTCACCTAAGTTACCTAGTTATCATTACCAGGAAAAGTCTTCAAGATGGAAATGTTGAAGACTTGTGCAGCTGCTAGCTCGTCAACTCCTTCTGCAATGAGGGAATGAGCTTCTTTCGCCATCTCCTTAGCTCTGGAACGTGTAATCCGACCCTCTACTTCTGGGGTTGCAGCTGTTGTGTCATCCACGATCATATCATCTTCTCCCTCTTGAAAAGGATTTGTCCTCAAATCCATATCTGCAACATAAGGAAGCAAATCAGAAACATTGAACGAATTTGATATGTTATAGTTACCTCGGAGATCGATCTTGTAAGCATTGTTGTTGATCCTATTGATGACTTCAAATGGAACATCAACTCGTTGCAGTAGTTTGCTCTTCCTCTCTTCTGGAAATCAATCTTTCTTGAGATAAAGCCACACCAAATCTCCTTCTTCAAATATCAGCTCCTTTCTTCCTTTGTTGGCGTGTTTCTGGTACTGCTCTGTCTTCTTCTCTATGTTCTCCTTGGCTTTGGCATGAATTCTCCTCACTTGTTCAGACTTTGCTTTTCCATCTGCACTACATTTCACACTCAAAGGCAAAGAAATCAAGTCTAGAGGGGACTGTGGGTTAATGCCATAAACAATCTCAAAGGGAGAAAAGAGAGTGGCAGAATGCTTAGCGTGATTGTAAGCAAACTCTACATGTGGTAGACACTCTTCCCATGACTTGATGTTGCTCTTCACCAACGTCCTTAGAAGTGTTGACAACGTTCTGTTCACTACTTCTGTTCGTCCATCAGTCTGAGGATGGCATGATGTTGAAAACGTCAGTCTGGTCCCTAGCTTAGCCTATAGTGTGTGCCAGAAAATGCCCTAAGAATTTGGTGTCTCGATCTGAAACTATCACTTGAGGCATTCTATGCAATCTCAGAACTTCCCTGAAAAACAGATTAGCTACACAAACAGCATCATCCGTCTTGTGGCTAGCTATAAAGTCAGCCATCTTGCTAAACCTGTCAACAACCACAAAAATTGATTCTCTACCATTTCTGGTTCGAGGTAAGCCAAGTACAAAGTCCATAGATAAATGAGTCCAGGGCAGCGAAGGAATAGGAAGATGATGTGATTCTCCCTAGGATAGAACTCTGAAAATCGGGGCTAGAGTACTCGGAATCGAATGAAACTTGAGCAGCAGATAGATTGGAGTGTGAGAAACTCGGTTATGAGTTTTCAGCGGATTTGATCGAGTATTTCCTGAGATACGTGGCAAAGGTTTCTGTGAGACAAAGAACTGAAGGATTGATGAAGATGGATATCGCTGCTGATTCGTGTGAATTGGTGGGGTGACGAATTGAAGTGATTAAATGGATAGTTTTCTATGATTAGATGAATTAGGTGAAGAATCTCTTGGCTCACAACGTGATGGGAGATTGAGGCTCTAGGATTTCCAGAACCGTGACTTGAGAGCATGAAAACTTTAAAGAAGTCTTTTTGCCAAAATAATACTCTGAAGAACTCTACAGTAAGTTCTGGGGTTTAAATATAACCCTAGAACAAAAACAACTTGTAGTTCTAAACAAAAACAACATGCAGTTTAAATTTATAAAAAAAAGAGCAAAGTGTTTAAATAAAAACAACGAGGTGTCCCCTAATGGTGCACCTCAAAATCTACTAAGTACAAAACCAGATTGGTTTGTACATTATCCTCCTAATGGTAAGACTCCTATGTAACTCGCCGTAGTGATTCCATCTGCCTCATTAGAAACCATGAGAGAAAACCCAATTGGGGCAAAACTCTCTATGGGAAAAAAAGTACAAACTTCCTCACCTAAGTTACCTAGTTATCATTACCAGGAGAAGTCTTCAAGATTGAGATGTTGAAGACTTGTTCAGCTGCTAGCTCGTCAACTCCTTCTGCAATGAGGGAATGAGCTTCTTTCGCCATCTCCTTAGCTCTGGAACGTGTAATCCAACCCTCTACTTCTGGGGCTGCAGCTGTTGTGTCATCAACGATCATATCATCCTCTCCCTCTTGAAAAGGATTTGTCCTCAAAGCTATATCTCCAACATAAGGAAGCAAATCCGAAACATTTAACGAATTTGATATGTTATACTTACCTCGGAGATCGATCTTGTAAGCATTGTTGTTGATCCTATTGATGACTTCAAATGGAACATCAACTCGTTGCAGTAGTTTGATCTTCCTCTCTTCTGGAAATCGATCTTTCTTGAGATGAAGCCACACCAAATCTCCTTCTTCAAATATCAGCTCCTTTCTTCCTTTGTTGGCGTGTTTCTGGTACTGCTCTGTCTTCTTCTCTATGTTCTCCTTGGCTTTGGCATGAATTCTCCTCACTTGTTCAGACTTTGCTTTTCCATCTGCACTACATTTCACACTCAAAGGCAAAGAAATCAAGTCTAGAGGGGACTGTGGGTTAAAGCCATAAACAATCTCAAAGGGAGAAAAGAGAGTGGCAGAATGCTTAGCGTGATTGTAAGCAAACTCTACATGTGGTAGACACTCTTCCCATGACTTGATGTTGCTCTTCACCAACGTCCTTAGAAGTGTTGACAACGTTCTGTTCACTACTTCTGTTCGTCCATCAGTCTGAGGATGGTATGATGTTGAAAACGTCAGTCTGGTCCCTAGCTTAGCCTATAGTGTGTGCCAGAAAATGCCCAAAGAATTTGGTGTCTCGATCTGAAACTATCACTTGAGGCATTCTATGCAGTATCAGAACTTCCCTGAAAAACAGATTAGCTACACACACAGCATCATCCGTCTTGTGGCTAGCTATAAAGTCAGCCATCTTGCTAAACCCGTCAACAACCACAAAAATAGAATCTCTACCATTTCTGGTTCGAGGTAAGCCAAGTAAAAAGTCCATAGATAAATGAGTCCAGGGCTGCTAAGGAATAGGAAGATGATGTGATTCTCCCTAGGATAGAACTCTGAAAATCGGGGCTAAAGTACTCGGAATCGAATGAAACTTGAGCAGCGGATAGATTGGAGTGTGAGAAACTCGGTTATGAGTTTTCAGCGGATTTGATCGAGTATTTCCTGAGATACGTGGCAAAGGTCTCTGTAAGACAAAGAACTGAAGGATTGATGAAGATGGATATGGCTGCTGATTCGTGTGAATTGGTGGGGTGACGAATTGAAGTGATTAAATGGATAGTTTTCTATGATTAGATTAATTAGGTGAAGAATCTCTTGGCTCACAACGTGATGGGAGATTGAGGCTCTAGGATTTCCAGAACCGTGACTTGAGAGCATGAAAACTTTAAAGAAGTCTTTTTATCAAAATAATACTCTGAAGAACTCTACAGTAAGTTCTGGGGTTTAAATATAACCCTAGAACAAAAACAACTTGTAGTTCTAAACAAAAACAACATGCAGTTTAAATTTATAAAAAAAAGAGCAAAGTGTTTAAATAAAAACAACGAGGTGTCCCCTAATGGTGCACCTCAAAATCTACTAAGTACAAAACCAGATTGGTTTGTACATTATCCTCCTAATGGTAAGACTCCTATGTAACTCGCCGTAGTGATTCCATCTGCCTCATTAGAAACCATGAGAGAAAACCCAATTGGGGCAAAACTCTCTATGGGAAAAAAAGTACAAACTTCCTCACCTAAGTTACCTAGTTATCATTACCAGGAGAAGTCTTCAAGATTGAGATGTTGAAGACTTGTTCAGCTGCTAGCTCGTCAACTCCTTCTGCAATGAGGGAATGAGCTTCTTTCGCCATCTCCTTAGCTCTGGAACGTGTAATCCGACCCTCTACTTCTGGGGCTGCAGCTGTTGTGTCATCAACGATCATATCATCCTCTCCCTCTTGAAAAGGATTTGTCCTCAAAGCTATATCTCCAACATAAGGAAGCAAATCCGAAACATTTAACGAATTTGATATGTTATACTTACCTCGGAGATCGATCTTGTAAGCATTGTTGTTGATCCTATTAATGACTTCAATTGGAACATCAACTCGTGGCAGTAGTTTGCTCTTCCTCTCTTCTGGAAATCGATCTTTCTTGAGATGAAGCCACACCAAATCTCCTTCTTCAAATATCAGCTCCTTTCTTCCTTTGTTGGCGTGTTTCTGGTACTGCTCTGTCTTCTTCTCTATGTTCTCCTTGGCTTTGGCATGAATTCTCCTAACTTGTTCAGCCTTTGCTTTTCCATCTGCAATACATTTCACACTCAAAGGCAAAGAAATCAAGTCTAGAGGGGACTGTGGGTTAAAGCCATAAACAATCTCAAAGGGAGAAAAGAGAGTGGCAGAATGCTTAGCGTGATTGTAAGCAAACTCTACATGTGGTAGACACTCTTCCCATGACTTGATGTTGCTCTTCACCAACGTCCTTAGAAGTGTTGACAACGTTCTGTTCACTACTTCTGTTCGTCCATCAGTCTGAGGATTGTATGATGTTGAAAACGTCAGTCTGGTCCCTAGCTTAGCCTATAGTGTGTGCCAGAAAATGCCCAAAGAATTTGGTGTCTCGATCTGAAACTATCACTTGAGGCATTCTATGCAGTATCAGAACTTCCCTGAAAAACAGATTAGCTACACACACAGCATCATCCGTCTTGTGGCTAGCTATAAAGTGAGCTATCTTGCTAAACCCGTCAACAACCACAAAAATAGAATCTCTACCATTTCTGGTTCGAGGTAAGCCAAGTAAAAAGTCCATAGATAAATGAGTCCAGGGCTGCGAAGGAATAGGAAGATGATGTGATTCTCCCTAAGATAGAACTCTGAAAATCGGGGCTAGAGTACTCGGAATCGAATGAAACTTGAGCAGCGGATAGATTGGAGTGTGAAAAACTCAGTTATGAGTTTTCAGCGGATTTGATCGAGTATTTCCTGAGATACGTGGCAAAGCTCTCTGTGAGACAAAGAACTGAAGGATTGATGAAGATGGATATGGCTGCTGATTCGTGTGAATTGGTGGGGTGACGAATTGAAGTGACTAAATGGATAGTTTTCTATGATTAGATGAATTAGGTGAAGAATCTCTTGGCTCACAACGTGATGGGAGATTGAGGCTCTAGGATTTCCAGAACCGTGACTTGAGAGCATGAAAACTTTAAAGAAGTCTTTTTGTCAAAACAATACTCGGAAGAAGTCTACAGTAAGTTCTGGGGTTTAAATATAACCCTAGAACCAAAACATCTTGTAGTTCTAAACAAAAACAACATGCAGTTTAAATTTATAAAAAAAAGAGCAAAGTGTTTAAATAAAAACAACGAGGTGTCCTCTAATGGTGCACCTCAAAATCTACTAAGTACAAAACCAGATTGGTTTGTACATTATTCTCCTAATGGTAAGACTCCTAAGTAACTCGCCGTAGTGATTCCATCTGCCTCATTAGAAACCATGAGAGAAAACCCAATTGGGACAAAACTCTCTACGGGAAAAAGAGTACAAACTTCCTCACCTAAGTTACCTAGTTATCATTACCAGGAAAAGTCTTCAAGATGGAGATGTTGAAGACTTGTGCAGCTGCTAGCTCGTCAACTCCTTCTGCAATGAGGGAATGAGCTTCTTTCGCCATCTCCTTAGCTCTGGAACGTGTAATCCGACCCTCTACTTCTGGGGTTGCAGCTGTTGTGTCATCCACGATCATATCATCTTCTCCCTCTTGAAAAGGATTTGTCCTCAAATCCATATCTGCAACATAAGGAAGCAAATCAGAAACATTGAACGAATTTGATATGTTATACTTACCTCGGAGATCGATCTTGTAAGCATTGTTGTTGATCCTATTGATGACTTCAAATGGAACATCAACTCGTTGCAGTAGTTTGCTCTTCCTCTCTTCTGGAAATCGATCTTTCTTGAGATAAAGCCACACCAAATCTCCTTCTTCAAATATCAGCTCCTTTCTTCCTTTGTTGGCGTGTTTCTGGTACTGCTCTGTCTTCTTCTCTATGTTCTCCTTGGCTTTGGCATGAATTCTCCTCACTTGTTCAGACTTTGCTTTTCCATCTGCACTACATTTCACACTCAAAGGCAAAGAAATCAAGTCTAGAGGGGACTGTGGGTTAATGCCATAAACAATCTCAAAGGGAGAAAAGAGAGTGGCAGAATGCTTAGCGTGATTGTAAGCAAACTCTACATGTGGTAGACACTCTTCCCATGACTTGATGTTGCTCTTCACCAACGTCCTTAGAAGTGTTGACAACGTTCTGTTCACTACTTCTGTTCGTCCATCAGTCTGAGGATGGCATGATGTTGAAAACGTCAGTCTGGTCCCTAGCTTAGCCTATAGTGTGTGCCAGAAAATGCCCTAAGAATTTGGTGTCTCGATCTGAAACTATCACTTGAGGCATTCTATGCAATCTCAGAACTTCCCTGAAAAACAGATTAGCTACACAAACAGCATCATCCGTCTTGTGGCTAGCTATAAAGTCAGCCATCTTGCTAAACCTGTCAACAACCACAAAAATTGATTCTCTACCATTGTCTGGTTCGAGGTAAGCCAAGTACAAAGTCCATAGATAAATGAGTCCAGGGCTGCGAAGGAATAGGAAGATGATGTGATTCTCCCTAGGATAGAACTCTGAAAATCGGGGCTAGAGTACTCGGAATCGAATGAAACTTGAGCAGCGGATAGATTGGAGTGTGAGAAACTCGGTTATGAGTTTTCAGCGGATTTGATCGAGTATTTCCTGAGATACGTGGCAAAGGTCTCTGTGAGACAAAGAACTGAAGGATTGATGATAGATGGATATGGCTGATGATTCGTGTGAATTGGTGGGGTGACGAATTGAAGTGATTAAATGGATAGTTTTCTGTGATTAGATGAATTAGGTGAAGAATCTCTTGGCTCACAACGTGATGGGAGATTCAGCCTCTAGGATTTCCAGAACCGTGACTTGAGAGCATGAAAACTTTAAAGAAGTCTTTTTGTCAAAATAATACTCTGAAGAAGTCTACAGTAAGTTCTGGGGTTTAAATATAACCCTAGAACCAAAACAACTTGTAGTTCTAAACAAAAACAACATGCAGTTTAAATTTATAAAAAAAGAGCAAAGTGTTTAAATAAAAACAACGAGGTGTCCCCTAATGGTGCACCTCAAAATCTACTGAGTATAAAACCAGATTGGTTTGTACATTATTCTCCTAATGGTAAGACTCCTAAGTAACTCGCCGTAGTGATTCCGTCTGCCTCATTAGAAACCATGAGAGAAAACCCAATTGGGACAAAACTCTCTACGGGAAAAAGAGTACAAACTTCCTCACCTAAGTTACCTAGTTATCATTACCAGGAAAAGTCTTCAAGATGGAGATGTGGAAGACTTGTGCAGCTGCTAGCTCGTCAACTCCTTCTGCAATGAGGGAATGAGCTTCTTTCGCCATCTCCTTAGCTCTGGAACGTGTAATCCGACCCTCTACTTCTGGGGTTGCAGCTGTTGTGTCATCCACGATCATATCATCTTCTCCCTCTTGAAAAGGATTTGTCCTCAAATCTATATCTGCAACATAAGGAAACAAATCAGAAACATTGAACGAATTTGATATGTTATACTTACCTCGGAGATCGATCTTGTAAGCATTGTTGTTGATCCTATTGATGACTTCAAATGGACCATCAACTCGTGGCAGTAGTTTGCTCTTCCTCTCTTCTGGAAATCGATCTTTCCTGAGATGAATCCTCACCAAATCTCCTTCTTCAAATATCATCTCCTTTCTTCCTTTGTTGGCGTGTTTCTGGTACTGCTCTGTCATCTTCTCTATGTTCTCCTTGGCTTTGGCATGAATTCTCCTAACTTGTTCAGCCTTTGCTTTTCCATCTGCACTACATTTCACACTCAAAGGCAAAGAAATCAAGTCTAGAGGGGACTGTGGGTTAAAGCCATAAACAATCTCAAAGGGAGAAAAGAGAGTGGCAGAATGCTTAGCGTGATTGTAAGCAAACTCTACATGTGGTAGACACTCTTCCCATGACTTGATGTTGCTCTTCACCAACATCCTTAGAAGTGTTGACAACGATTTGTTCACTACTTCTGTTTGTCCATCAGTTTGAGGATGGCATGATGTTGAAAACGTCAGTCTGGTCCCTAGCTTAGCTTATAGTGTGTGCCAGAAAATGCCCTAAGAATTTTGTGTCTCGATCTGAAACTATCACTTGAGGCATTCTATGCAATCTCAGAACTTCCCTGAAAAACAGATTAGCTACACAAACAACATCATCCGTCTTGTGGCTAGCTATAAAGTCAGCCATCTTGCTAAACCTGTCAACAACCACAAAAATTGATTCTCTACCATTTCTGGTTCGAGGTAAGCCAAGTACAAAGTCCATAGATAAATGAGTCCAGGGCTGCGAAGGAATAGGAAGATGATGTGATTCTCCCTAAGATAGAACTCTGAAAATCGGGGCTAGAGTACTCGGAATCGAATGAAACTTGAGCAGCGGATAGATTGGAGTGTGAAAAACTCAGTTATGAGTTTTCAGCGGATTTGATCGAGTATTTCCTGAGATACGTGGCAAAGCTCTCTGTGAGACAAAGAACTGAAGGATTGATGAAGGTGGACATGGCTGCTGATTCGTGTGAATTGGTGGGGTGACGAATTGAAGTGATTAAATGGATAGTTTTCTGTGATTAGATGAATTAGGTGAAGAATCTCTTGGCTCACAACGTGATGGGAGATTCAGGCTCTAGGATTTCCAGAACCGTGACTTGAGAGCATGAAAACTTTAAAGAAGTCTTTTTGTCAAAATAATACTCTGAAGAAGTCTACAGTAAGTTCTGGGGTTTAAATATAACCCTAGAACCAAAACAACTTGTAGTTCTAAACAAAAACAACATGCAGTTTAAATTTATAAAAAAAGTGCAAAGTGTTTAAATAAAAACAACGAGGTGTCCCCTAATGGTGCACCTCAAAATCTACTGAGTATAAAACCAGATTGGTTTGTACATTATTCTCCTAATGGTAAGACTCCTAAGTAACTCGCCGTAGTGATTCTGTCTGCCTCATTAGAAACCATAAGAGAAAACCCAATTGGGACAAAACTCTCTACGGGAAAAAGAGTACAAACTTCCTCACCTAAGTTACCTAGTTATCATTACCAGGAAAAGTCTTCAAGATGGAGATGTGGAAGACTTGTGCAGCTGCTAGCTCGTCAACTCCTTTTGCAATGAGGGAATGAGCTTCTTTCGCCATCTCCTTAGCTCTGGAACGTGTAATCCGACCCTCTACTTCTGGGGTTGCAGCTGTTGTGTCATCCACGATCATATCATCTTCTCCCTCTTGAAAATGATTTGTCCTCAAATCTATATCTACAACATAAGGAAACAAATCAGAAACATTGAACGAATTTGATATGTTATACTTACCTCGGAGATCGATCTTGTAAGCATTGTTGTTGATCCTATTGATGACTTCAAATGGACCATCAACTCGTGGCAGTAGTTTGCTCTTCCTCTCTTCTGGAAATCGATCTTTCCTGAGATGAATCCTCACCAAATCTCCTTCTTCAAATATCATCTCCTTTCTTCCTTTGTTGGCGTGTTTCTGGTACTGCTCTGTCATCTTCTCTATGTTCTCCTTGGCTTTGGCATGAATTCTCCTAACTTGTTCAGCCTTTGCTTTTCCATCTGCACTACATTTCACACTCAAAGGCAAAGAAATCAAGTCTAGAGGGGACTGTGGGTTAAAGCCATAAACAATCTCAAAGGGAGAAAAGAGAGTGGCAGAATGCTTAGCGTGATTGTAAGCAAACTCTACATGTGGTAGACACTCTTCCCATGACTTGATGTTGCTCTTCACCAACATCCTTAGAAGTGTTGACAACGATTTGTTCACTACTTCTGTTTGTCCATCAGTTTGAGGATGGCATGATGTTGAAAACGTCAGTCTGGTCCCTAGCTTAGCTTATAGTGTGTGCCAGAAAATGCCCTAAGAATTTTGTGTCTCGATCTGAAACTATCACTTGAGGCATTCTATGCAATCTCAGAACTTCCCTGAAAAACAGATTAGCTACACAAACAACATCATCCGTCTTGTGGCTAGCTATAAAGTCAGCCATCTTGCTAAACCTGTCAACAACCACAAAAATTGATTCTCTACCATTTCTGGTTCGAGGTAAGCCAAGTACAAAGTCCATAGATAAATGAGTCCAGGGCTGCGAAGGAATAGGAAGATGATGTGATTCTCCCTAAGATAGAACTCTGAAAATCGGGGCTAGAGTACTCGGAATCGAATGAAACTTGAGCAGCGGATAGATTGGAGTGTGAAAAACTCAGTTATGAGTTTTCAGCGGATTTGATCGAGTATTTCCTGAGATACGTGGCAAAGCTCTCTGTGAGACAAAGAACTGAAGGATTGATGAAGGTGGACATGGCTGCTGATTCGTGTGAATTGGTGGGGTGACGAATTGAAGTGATTAAATGGATAGTTTTCTATGATTAGATGAATTAGGTGAAGAATCTCTTGGCTCACAACGTGATGGGAGATTGAGGCTCTAGGATTTCCAGAACCGTGACTTGAGAGCATGAAAACTTTAAAGAAGTCTTTTTGTCAAAACAATACTCGGAAGAAGTCTACAGTAAGTTCTGGGGTTTAAATATAACCCTAGAACCAAAACAACTTGTAGTTCTAAACAAAAACAACATGCAGTTTAAATTTATAAAAAAAAGAGCAAAGTGTTTAAATAAAAACAACGAGGTGTCCTCTAATGGTGCACCTCAAAATCTACTAAGTACAAAACCAGATTGGTTTGTACATTATTCTCCTAATGGTAAGACTCCTAAGTAACTCGCCGTAGTGATTCCATCTGCCTCATTAGAAACCATGAGAGAAAACCCAATTGGGACAAAACTCTCTACGGGAAAAAGAGTACAAACTTCCTCACCTAAGTTACCTAGTTATCATTACCAGGAAAAGTCTTCAAGATGGAGATGTTGAAGACTTGTGCAGCTGCTAGCTCGTCAACTCCTTCTGCAATGAGGGAATGAGCTTCTTTCGCCATCTCCTTAGCTCTGGAACGTGTAATCCGACCCTCTACTTCTGGGGTTGCAGCTGTTGTGTCATCCACGATCATATCATCTTCTCCCTCTTGAAAAGGATTTGTCCTCAAATCTATATCTGCAACATAAGGAAACAAATCAGAAACATTGAACGAATTTGATATGTTATACTTACCTCGGAGATCGATCTTGTAAGCATTGTTGTTGATCCTATTGATGACTTCAAATGGACCATCAACTCGTGGCAGTAGTTTGCTCTTCCTCTCTTCTAGAAATCGATCTTTCCTGAGATGAATCCTCACCAAATCTCCTTCTTCAAATATCATCTCCTTTCTTCCTTTGTTGGCGTGTTTCTGGTACTGCTCTGTCATCTTCTCTATGTTCTCCTTGGCTTTGGCATGAATTCTCCTCACTTGTTCAGCCTTTGCTTTTCCATCTGCACTACATTTCACACTCAAAGGCAAAGAAATCAAGTCTAGAGGGGACTGTGGGTTAAAGCCATAAACAATCTCAAAGGGAGAAAAGAGAGTGGCAGAATGCTTAGCGTGATTGTAAGCAAACTCTACATGTGGTAGACACTCTTCCCATGACTTGATGTTGCTCTTCACCAACATCCTTAGAAGTGTTGACAACGTTCTGTTCACTACTTCTGTTCGTCCATCAGTTTGAGGATGGCATGATGTTGAAAACGTCAGTCTGGTCCCTAGCTTAGCCTATAGTGTGTGCCAGAAAATGCCCTAAGAATTTGGTGTCTCGATCTGAAACTATCACTTGAGGCATTCTATGCAATATCAGAACTTCCCTGAAAAACAGATTAGCTACACAAACAGCATCATCCGTCTTGTGGCTAGCTATAAAGTCAGCCATCTTGCTAAACCTGTCAACAACCACAAAAATTGATTCTCTACCATTTCTGGTTCGAGGTAAGCCAAGTACAAAGTCCATAGATAAATGAGTCCAGGGCTGCGAAGGAATAGGAAGATGATGTGATTCTCCCTAGGATAGAACTCTGAAAATCGGGGCTAGAGTACTCGGAATCGAATGAAACTTGAGCAGCTGATAGATTGGAGTGTGAGAAACTCGGTTATGAGTTTTCAGCGGATTTGATCGAGTATTTCCTGAGATACGTGGCAAAGGTCTCTGTGAGACAAAGAACTGAAGGATTGATGAAGATGGATATGGCTGCTGATTCGTGTGAATTGGTGGGGTGACGAATTGAAGTGATTAAGTGGATAGTTTTCTATGATTAGATGAATTAGGTGAAGAATCTCTTGGCTCACAACGTGATGGGAGATTGAGGCTCTAGGATTTCCGGAACCGTGACTTGAGAGCATGAAAACTTTAAAGAAGTATTTTTGTCAAAATAATACTCCGAAGAAGTCTACAGTAAGTTTTGGGGTTTAAATATAACCCTAGAACCAAAACAACTTGTAGTTCTAAACAAAAACAACATGCAGTTTAAATTTATAAAAAAAAGAGCAAAGTGTTTAAATAAAAACAACGAGGTGTCCCCTAATGGTGCACCTCAAAATCTACTAAGTACAAAACCAGATTGGTTTGTACATTATTCTCCTAATGGTAAGACTCCTAAGTAACTCGCCGTAGTGATTCCATCTGCCTCATTAGAAACCATGAGAGAAAACCCAATTGGGACAAAACTCTCTACGGGAAAAAGAGTACAAACTTCCTCACCTAAGTTACCTAGTTATCATTACCAGGAAAAGTCTTCAAGATGGAGATGTTGAAGACTTGTGCAGCTGCTAGCTCGTCAACTCCTTCTGCAATGAGGGAATGAGCTTCTTTCGCCATCTCCTTAGCTCTGGAACGTGTAATCCGACCCTCTACTTCTGGGGTTGCAGCTGTTGTGTCATCCACGATCATATCATCTTCTCCCTCTTGAAAAGGATTTGTCCTCAAATCTATATCTGCAACATAAGGAAGCAAATCAGAAACATTGAACGAATTTGATATGTTATACTTACCTCGGAGATCGATATTGTAAGCATTGTTGTTGATCCTATTGATGACTTCAAATGGACCATCAACTCGTGGCAGTAGTTTGCTCTTCGTCTCTTCTGGAAATCGATCTTTCCTGAGATGAATCCACACCAAATCTCCTTCTTCAAATATCATCTCCTTTCTTCCTTTGTTGGTGTGTTTCTGGTACTGCTCTGTCATCTTCTCTATGTTCTCCTTGGCTTTGGCATGAATTCTCCTAACTTGTTCAGCCTTTGCTTTTCCATCTGCACTACATTTCACACTCAAAGGCAAAGAAATCAAGTCTAGAGGGGTCTGTAGGTTAAAGCCATAAACAATCTCAAAGGGAGAAAAGAGAGTGGCAGAATGCTTAGCGTGATTGTAAGCAAACTCTACATGTGGTAGACACTCTTCCCATGACTTGATGTTGCTCTTCACCAACATCCTTAGAAGTGTTGACAACGTTCTGTTCACTACTTCTGTTCGTCCATCAGTTTGAGGATGGCATGATGTTGAAAACGTCAGTCTGGTCCCTAGCTTAGCCTATAGTGTGTGCCAGAAAATGCCCTAAGAATTTGGTGTCTCGATCTGAAACTATCACTTGAGGCATTCTATGCAATCTCAGAACTTCCCTGAAAAACAGATTAGCTACACAAACAGCATCATCCGTCTTGTGGCTAGCTATAAAGTCAGCCATCTTGCTAAACCTGTCAACAACCACAAAAATTGATTCTCTACCATTTCTGGTTCGAGGTAAGCCAAGTACAAAGTCCATAGATAAATGAGTCCAGGGCTGCGAAGGAATAGGAAGATGATGTGATTCTCCCTAGGATAGAACTCTGAAAATAGGGGCTAGAGTACTCGGAATCGAATGAAACTTGAGCAGCGGATAGATTGGAGTGTGAAAAACTCAGTTATGAGTTTTCAGCGGATTTGATCGAGTATTTCCTGAGATACGTGGCAAAGGTCTCTGTGAGACAAAGAACTGAAGGATTGATGAAGATGGATATGGCTGCTGATTCGTGTGAATTGGTGGGGTGACGAATTGAAGTGATTAAGTGGATAGTTTTCTATGATTAGATGAATTAGGTGAAGAATCTCTTGGCTCACAACGTGATGGGAGATTGAGGCTCTAGGATTTCCGGAACCGTGACTTGAGAGCATGAAAACTTTAAAGAAGTATTTTTGTCAAAATAATACTCCGAAGAAGTCTACAGTAAGTTTTGGGGTTTAAATATAACCCTAGAACCAAAACAACTTGTAGTTCTAAACAAAAACAACATGCAGTTTAAATTTATAAAAAAAAAGAGCAAAGTGTTTAAATAAAAACAACGAGGTGTCCCCTAATGGTGCACCTCAAAATCTACTAAGTACA
This sequence comes from Lepidium sativum, assembly GCA_023374145.1. Taxonomy (NCBI): domain Eukaryota; kingdom Viridiplantae; phylum Streptophyta; class Magnoliopsida; order Brassicales; family Brassicaceae; genus Lepidium; species Lepidium sativum. The sequence continues at coordinate 7,545 of JAKUCM010002651.1, read as the reverse complement.
AAACCAGATTGGTTTGTACATTATTCTCCTAATGGTAAGACTCCTAAGTAACTCGCCGTAGTGATTCCATCTGCCTCATTAGAAACCATGAGAGAAAACCCAATTGGGACAAAACTCTCTACGGGAAAAAGAGTACAAACTTCCTCACCTAAGTTACCTAGTTATCATTACCAGGAAAAGTCTTCAAGATGGAGATGTTGAAGACTTGTGCAGCTGCTAGCTCGTCAACTCCTTCTGCAATGAGGGAATGAGCTTCTTTCGCCATCTCCTTAGCTCTGGAACGTGTAATCCGACCCTCTACTTCTGGGGTTGCAGCTGTTGTGTCATCCACGATCATATCATCTTCTCCCTCTTGAAAAGGATTTGTCCTCAAATCTATATCTGCAACATAAGGAAGCAAATCAGAAACATTGAACGAATTTGATATGTTATACTTACCTCGGAGATCGATCTTGTAAGCATTGTTGTTGATCCTATTGATGACTTCAAATGGACCATCAACTCGTGGCAGTAGTTTGCTCTTCGTCTCTTCTGGAAATCGATCTTTCCTGAGATGAATCCACACCAAATCTCCTTCTTCAAATATCATCTCCTTTCTTCCTTTGTTGGTGTGTTTCTGGTACTGCTCTGTCATCTTCTCTATGTTCTCCTTGGCTTTGGCATGAATTCTCCTAACTTGTTCAGCCTTTGCTTTTCCATCTGCACTACATTTCACACTCAAAGGCAAAGAAATCAAGTCTAGAGGGGTCTGTAGGTTAAAGCCATAAACAATCTCAAAGGGAGAAAAGAGAGTGGCAGAATGCTTAGCGTGATTGTAAGCAAACTCTACATGTGGTAGACACTCTTCCCATAACTTGATGTTGCTCTTCACCAACATCCTTAGAAGTGTTGACAACGTTTTGTTCACTACTTCTGTTTGTCCATCAGTTTGAGGATGGCATGATGTTGAAAACGTCAGTCTGGTCCCTAGCTTAGCTTATAGTGTGTGCCAGAAAATGCCCTAAGAATTTTGTGTCTCGATCTGAAACTATCACTTGAGGCATTCTATGCAATCTCAGAACTTCCCTGAAAAACAGATTAGCTACACAAACAGCATCATCCGTCTTGTTGCTAGCTATAAAGTCAGCCATCTTGCTAAACCTGTCAACAACCACAAAAATTGATTCTCTACCATTTCTGGTTCGAGGTAAGCCAAGTACAAAGTCCATAGATAAATGAGTCCAGGGCTGCGAAGGAATAGGAAGATGATGTGATTCTCCCTAGGATAGAACTCTGAAAATAGGGGCTAGAGTACTCGGAATCGAATGAAACTTGAGCAGCGGATAGATTGGAGTGTGAAAAACTCAGTTATGAGTTTTCAGCGGATTTGATCGAGTATTTCCTGAGATACGTGGCAAAGGTCTCTGTGAGACAAAGAACTGAAGGATTGATGAAGATGGATATGGCTGCTGATTCGTGTGAATTGGTGGGGTGACGAATTGAAGTGATTAAGTGGATAGTTTTCTATGATTAGATGAATTAGGTGAAGAATCTCTTGGCTCACAACGTGATGGGAGATTGAGGCTCTAGGATTTCCGGAACCGTGACTTGAGAGCATGAAAACTTTAAAGAAGTATTTTTGTCAAAATAATACTCCGAAGAAGTCTACAGTAAGTTTTGGGGTTTAAATATAACCCTAGAACCAAAACAACTTGTAGTTCTAAACAAAAACAACATGCAGTTTAAATTTATAAAAAAAAAGAGCAAAGTGTTTAAATAAAAACAACGAGGTGTCCCCTAATGGTGCACCTCAAAATCTACTAAGTACAAAACCAGATTGGTTTGTACATTATTCTCCTAATGGTAAGACTCCTAAGTAACTCGCCGTAGTGATTCCATCTGCCTCATTAGAAACCATGAGAGAAAACCCAATTGGGACAAAACTCTCTACGGGAAAAAGAGTACAAACTTCCTCACCTAAGTTACCTAGTTATCATTACCAGGAAAAGTCTTCAAGATGGAGATGTTGAAGACTTGTGCAGCTGCTAGCTCGTCAACTCCTTCTGCAATGAGGGAATGAGCTTCTTTCGCCATCTCCTTAGCTCTGGAACGTGTAATCCGACCCTCTACTTCTGGGGTTGCAGCTGTTGTGTCATCCACGATCATATCATCTTCTCCCTCTTGAAAAGGATTTGTCCTCAAATCTATATCTGCAACATAAGGAAGCAAATCAGAAACATTGAACGAATTTGATATGTTATACTTACCTCGGAGATCGATCTTGTAAGCATTGTTGTTGATCCTATTGATGACTTCAAATGGACCATCAACTCGTGGCAGTAGTTTGCTCTTCCTCTCTTCTGGAAATCGATCTTTCCTGAGATGAATCCACACCAAATCTCCTTCTTCAAATATCATCTCCTTTCTTCCTTTGTTGGTGTGTTTCTGGTACTGCTCTGTCATCTTCTCTATGTTCTCCTTGGCTTTGGCATGAATTCTCCTAACTTGTTCAGCCTTTGCTTTTCCATCTGCACTACATTTCACACTCAAAGGCAAAGAAATCAAGTCTAGAGGGGTCTGTAGGTTAAAGCCATAAACAATCTCAAAGGGAGAAAAGAGAGTGGCAGAATGCTTAGCGTGATTGTAAGCAAACTCTACATGTGGTAGACACTCTTCCCATGACTTGATGTTGCTCTTCACCAACATCCTTAGAAGTGTTGACAACGTTTTGTTCACTACTTCTGTTTGTCCATCAGTTTGAGGATGGCATGATGTTGAAAACGTCAGTCTGGTCCCTAGCTTAGCTTATAGTGTGTGCCAGAAAATGCCCTAAGAATTTTGTGTCTCGATCTGAAACTATCACTTGAGGCATTCTATGCAATCTCAGAACTTCCCTGAAAAACAGATTAGCTACACAAACAGCATCATCCGTCTTGTTGCTAGCTATAAAGTCAGCCATCTTGCTAAACCTGTCAACAACCACAAAAATTGATTCTCTACCATTTCTGGTTCGAGGTAAGCCAAGTACAAAGTCCATAGATAAATGAGTCCAGGGCTGCGAAGGAATAGGAAGATGATGTGATTCTCCCTAGGATAGAACTCTGAAAATAGGGGCTACAGTACTCGGAATCGAATGAAACTTGAGCAGCGGATAGATTGGAGTGTGAGAAACTCGGTTATGAGTTTTCAGCGGATTTGATCGAGTATTTCCTGAGATACATGGCAAAGGTCTCTGTGAGACAAAGAACTGAAGGATTGATGAAGATGGATATGGCTGCTGATTCGTGTGAATTGGTGGGGTGACGAATTGAAGTGATTAAATGGATAGTTTTCTATGTTTAGATGAATTAGGTGAAGAATCTCTTGGCTCACAACGTGATGGGAGATTGAGGCTCTAGGATTTCCAGAACCGTGACTTGAGAGCATGAAAACTTTAAAGAAGTCTTTTTGTCAAAATAATACTCTGAAGAAGTCTACAGTAAGTTCTGGGGTTTAAATATAACCCTAGAACCAAAACAACTTGTAGTTCTAAACAAAAACAACATGCAGTTTAAATTTATAAAAAAAAGAGCAAAGTGTTTGAATAAAAACAACGAGGTGTCCCCTAATGGTGCACCTCAAAATCTACTAAGTACAAAACCAGATTGGTTTGTACATTATTCTCCTAATGGTAAGACTCCTAAGTAACTCGCCGTAGTGATTCCATCTGCCTCATTAGAAACCATGAGAGAAAACCCAATTGGGACAAAACTCTCTACGGGAAAAAGAGTACAAACTTCCTCACTTAAGTTACCTAGTTATCATTACCAGGAAAAGTCTTCAAGATGGAGATGTTGAAGACTTGTGCAGCTGCTAGCTCGTCAACTCCTTCTGCAATGAGGGAATGAGCTTCTTTCGCCATCTCCTTAGCTCTGGAACGTGTAATCCGACCCTCTACTTCTGGGGTTGCAGCTGTTGTGTCATCCATGATCATATCATCTTCTCCCTCCTGAAAAGGATTTGTCCTCAAATCTATATCTGCAACATAAGGAAGCAAATCAGAAACATTGAACGAATATGGTATGTTATACTTACCTCGGAGATCGATCTTGTAAGCATTGTTGTTGATGCTATTGATGACTTCAAATGGACCATCAACTCGTGGCAGTAGTTTGCTCTTCCTCTCTTCTGGAAATCGATCTTTCCTGAGATGAATCCACACCAAATCTCCTTCTTCAAATATCATCTCCTTTCTTCCTTTGTTGGCGTGTTTCTGGTACTGCTCTATCATCTTCTCTATGTTCTCCTTGGCTTTGGCATGAATTCTCCTAACTTGTTCAGCCTTTGCTTTTCCATCTGCACTACATTTCACACTCAAAGGCAAAGAAATCAAGTCTAGAGGGGACTGTGGGTTAAAGCCATAAACAATCTCAAAGGGAGAAAAGAGAGTGGCAGAATGCTTAGCGTGATTGTAAGCAAACTCTACATGTGGTAGACACTCTTCCCATGACTTGATGTTGCTCTTCACCAACATCCTTAGAAGTGTTGACAACGTTTTGTTCACTACTTCTGTTTGTCCATCAGTTTGAGGATGGCATGATGTTGAAAACGTCAGTCTGGTCCCTAGCTTAGCTTATAGTGTGTGCCAGAAAATGCCCTAAGAATTTGGTGTCTCGATCTGAAACTATCACTTGAGGCATTCTATGCAATCTCAGAACTTCCCTGAAAAACAGATTAGCTACACAAACAACATCATCCGTCTTGTGGCTAGCTATAAAGTCAGCCATCTTGCTAAACCTGTCAACAACCACAAAAATTGATTCTCTACAATTTCTGGTTCGAGGTAAGCCAAGTACAAAGTCCATAGATAAATGAGTCCAGGGCTGCGAAGGAATAGGAAGATGATGTGATTCTCCCTAGGATAGAACTCTGAAAATCGGGGCTAGAGTACTCGGAATCGAATGAAACTTGAGCGGCAGATAGATTGGAGTGTGAGAAACTCGGTTATGAGTTTTCAGCGGATTTGATCGAGTATTTCCTGAGATACGTGGCAAAGGTTTCTGTGAGACAAAGAACTGAAGGATTGATGAAGATGGATATGGCTGCTGATTCGTGTGAATTGGTGGGGTGACGAATTGAAGTGATTAAGTGAATAGTTTTCTATGATTAGATGAATTAGGTGAAGAATCTCTTGGCTCACAACGTGACGGGAGATTGAGGCTCTAGGATTTCCGGAACCGTGACTTGAGAGCATGAAAACTTTAAAGAAGTCTTTTTGTCAAAATAATACTCCGAAGAAGTCTACAGTAAGTTTTGGGGTTTAAATATAACCCTAGAACCAAAACAACTTGTAGTTCTAAACAAAAACAACATGCAGTTTAAATTTATAAAAAAAAGAGCAAAGTGTTTGAATAAAAACAACGAGGTGTCCCCTAATGGTGCACCTCAAAATCTACTAAGTACAAAACCAGATTGGTTTGTACATTATTCTCCTAATGGTAAGACTCCTAAGTAACTCGCCGTAGTGATTCCATCTGCCTCATTAGAAACCATGAGAGAAAACCCAATTGGGACAAAACTCTCTACGGGAAAAAGAGTACAAACTTCCTCACTTAAGTTACCTAGTTATCATTACCAGGAAAAGTCTTCAAGATGGAGATGTTGAAGACTTGTGCAGCTGCTAGCTCGTCAACTCCTTCTGCAATGAGGGAATGAGCTTCTTTCGCCATCTCCTTAGCTCTGGAACGTGTAATCCGACCCTCTACTTCTGGGGTTGCAGCTGTTGTGTCATCCATGATCATATCATCTTCTCCCTCCTGAAAAGGATTTGTCCTCAAATCTATATCTGCAACATAAGGAAGCAAATCAGAAACATTGAACGAATATGGTATGTTATACTTACCTCGGAGATCGATCTTGTAAGCATTGTTGTTGATCCTATTGATGACTTCAAATGGACCATCAACTCGTGGCAGTAGTTTGCTCTTCCTCTCTTCTGGAAATCGATCTTTCCTGAGATGAATCCACACCAAATCTCCTTCTTCAAATATCATCTCCTTTCTTCCTTTGTTGGCGTGTTTCTGGTACTGCTCTATCATCTTCTCTATGTTCTCCTTGGCTTTGGCATGAATTCTCCTAACTTGTTCAGCCTTTGCTTTTCCATCTGCACTACATTTCACACTCAAAGGCAAAGAAATCAAGTCTAGAGGGGACTGTGGGTTAAAGCCATAAACAATCTCAAAGGGAGAAAAGAGAGTGGCAGAATGCTTAGCGTGATTGTAAGCAAACTCTACATGTGGTAGACACTCTTCCCATGACTTGATGTTGCTCTTCACCAACATCCTTAGAAGTGTTGACAACGTTTTGTTCACTACTTCTGTTTGTCCATCAGTTTGAGGATGGCATGATGTTGAAAACGTCAGTCTGGTCCCTAGCTTAGCTTATAGTGTGTGCCAGAAAATGCCCTAAGAATTTGGTGTCTCGATCTGAAACTATCACTTGAGGCATTCTATGCAATCTCAGAACTTCCCTGAAAAACAGATTAGCTACACAAACAACATCATCCGTCTTGTGGCTAGCTATAAAGTCAGCCATCTTGCTAAACCTGTCAACAACCACAAAAATTGATTCTCTACAATTTCTGGTTCGAGGTAAGCCAAGTACAAAGTGCATAGATAAATGAGTCCAGGGCTGCGAAGGAATAGGAAGATGATGTGATTCTCCCTAGGATAGAACTCTGAAAATCGGGGCTAGAGTACTCGGAATCGAATGAAACTTGAGCAGCAGATAGATTGGAGTGTGAGAAACTCGGTTATGAGTTTTCAGCGGATTTGATCGAGTATTTCCTGAGATACGTGGCAAAGGTTTCTGTGAGACAAAGAACTGAAGGATTGATGAAGATGGATATGGCTGCTGATTCGTGTGAATTGGTGGGGTGACGAATTGAAGTGATTAAGTGAATAGTTTTCTATGATTAGATGAATTAGGTGAAGAATCTCTTGGCTCACAACGTGATGGGAGATTGAGGCTCTAGGATTTCCGGAACCGTGACTTGAGAGCATGAAAACTTTAAAGAAGTCTTTTTGTCAAAATAATACTCCGAAGAAGTCTACAGTAAGTTTTGGGGTTTAAATATAACCCTAGAACCAAAACAACTTGTAGTTCTAAACAAAAACAACATGCAGTTTAAATTTATAAAAAAAAAGAGCAAAGTGTTTAAATAAAAACAACGAGGTGTCCCCTAATGGTGCACCTCAAAATCTACTAAGTACAAAACCAGATTGGTTTGTACATTATTCTCCTAATGGTAAGACTCCTAAGTAACTCGCCGTAGTGATTCCATCTGCCTCATTAGAAACCATGAGAGAAAACCCAATTGGGACAAAACTCTCTACGGGAAAAAGAGTACAAACTTCCTCACCTAAGTTACCTAGTTATCATTACCAGGAAAAGTCTTCAAGATGGAGATGTTGAAGACTTGTGCAGCTGCTAGCTCGTCAACTCCTTCTGCAATGAGGGAATGTCTCTCTTTCGCCATCTCCTTAGCTCTGGAACGTGTAATCCGACCCTCTACTTCTGGGGTTGCAG
>JAKUCM010002650.1:0-26764 GCA_023374145.1 Lepidium sativum | reverse complement strand
TCGAGGTAAAGATACCTATTTTGGATGTTTTCAGGCTAATGCCTCCTTATCAGAAATTTTCGAAAGATGTTATAAAACAAAGAATTCAATAGGTTGAAGCAATGGTTATGTTTACTTCATAATTCACTAATACATTCGCCGACGTACATTCTAAGATTGCCTCATCTTACAACGATTATAATTGTAAGCTCGAGACACTTAATGCAAGACTTATCTATGTTAAGAGTCAACAAGATTCCTCCCCTATAGTGAAAAATGTTGGGCAACAGTTTGGGAAATTAGTGCAAAATCCCAAGAAATATCACGCTAACGCCATGACTCTTCGAAGTGGGTGTGAACTAGTTATTCGAGTCGAGAACGAAAGAGACATTCAAGTTTGGGTGGATATCCTTCGCCAAGATAAGGCTGAATAGATTAAGAAACTGCCACCGGAGGTGATACTCGAGCAAGACACTCGAGATACACCATCTTGAGTGTTGTCCTCACAGGCTCCAAAACAGACAACTAAACAAGAGAAGCCTAGACCCTTTGTCCCTCATCCTTTTAAACCTCAATTACCTTTTCCACGTAGGTTTAAAAAGTCGTAACATAAAGGTATAATGCTCTTTTTGACAAGCAAATGACGAATAATCGAGGTAAAGATACCTATTTTGGATGTTTTCAGGCTAATGCCTCCTTATCAGAAATTTTTGAAAGATGTTGTAAAACAAAAAATTCAATAGTTTGAAGCAATGGTTATGTTTACTGCATAATTGAGTAATACATTCGCCGACGTACATTCTAAGATTACCTCATCTTACAACGATTGTAATTGTAAGCTCGAGACACTTAATGAAAGACTTATCTATGTTAAGAGTCAACAAGATTCCTCCCCTATAGTGAAAACTGCTGGGCAACTCCTTGGGAACTTAGTGCAAAATCCCAAGAAATATCACGCTAACGCCATGACTCTTCGAAGTGGGTGTGAACTAGTTATTCGAGTCGAGAACGAAAGAGACATTCAAGTTTGGGTGGATAACCTTCACCAAGATAAGGACGATGTTTAGCTTAACGCTATGTTTTTACTATATATAGAGATGATAATTCCAAAAATCTAGCAGAAATCACTGCCGCCAAATTGGAGTTAAAGAAGACTTATATCGATGAAGAAATTTACTGGAAACAAAAAAGCTGGTTGAAAGAAGGTGATGAAAATATCATGTTCTTTCACACCCAAACTAAGCATAGGCGTGCTAAGAATAGAATTATTGGTCTTACTAATGTTCATGGGGAATGGGTAACCAAACAAGACAATATTCTTATGGAGTCGACTACTTATTTTATTGATTTCTTTGCTACTTCTGGTAGTATTTGTAGTTCTGAATCATTATCTGAAACTGAATCAAAAATCATGGACTATGACTATTGTATTCTATTAGGAACGATTTCAGAGAAAGAGGTCAAAAAAGCTTTTTTTATGATGGATCCAGGGAAAACTCCTAGACGAGATGGTATGACATTTATGTTCTTCCAAAATTTATGGGAGGTTATTAAGCAAGAAGTAAGCAGTGTTGTTAATTATTTCTTAACAAGAGGGATATTCGAAAAAGGTTTAAATCAAACAAATATTTGCCTTATTCCAAAAAAAACTCTAGATCTACAAAAATGGCGGAGCTTAGATCGATTAGTTTATTAATATCGCATATAAAAATATTTCAAAGGAATTATGTCTTAGAGTTCAGAAGGTCTTACCCAAGTTGATCTCTGAGACACAGTTTTCCTTTGCTAATGGAAGGTTAATCTCAGATAATATTCAGATTGCCTAGGAAATGTTTCATGCCCTACGCAAAATAAAGTGGTTAAGGTTAGGCTTATGGCTATTAAAACAAATATGAGTAAAGCTTATGATCGGGTTGAGTGGAGTTTTGTTAACAACTTGTTTCATCAGTTCGGATTTATTCCTCACTGGATACGGTGTATTATACATTGCATAACAAGTTTAGAATATTATGTACTCCTAAATGTGAATTGGGTGGTAAAACTATCCCAAGAAGGGGACTTCATCAGGGTGACCCATTATCGCATATATATTTATTATATGTACAGAAGTCATGGTTTCCAAATTCAGGAAAGCAGAACAAACTAAGCAAATTACAGGTATCTCTGGTGGGAGGTAGAGTCCGAGTATATTACATTTACTATTTGAAGATGATAATCTTTTCTTTTGTAAGGCTACTGCGGAAGAGGCTAGTCGTTAGTCCGAATTCTAAGGGAATATGAGATTTAAGGACAACATATAAATTTATGGACAACATATAAATTTTGACAAATCATTTATCCAATTTTGACACTCTCTTACCGAAAGTGAGAAGAGAATGGTTCATCATATGTTGGGGATTAATCAGATTGGTGGCATGGAATCATACCTTGGTCTTCCAGAAAACATTGATGAAGCTAAAACAAAAGTTTTTGCCTTTGTCTGGGAGAAATTACAAGAACTAATTAGTAGTTGGTCGGTTAAGTTTTTGTCTAAAGGTGGCAAAAAGTTCTGATAAAGTTAGTACTTACGGCATTACTAACGTATGTGATGTCATGTTTCAGAATAACAAAGCCAATAGTGAAGAAATTAAATTGAGCTATTGCGGATTTCTAGTGATCAATTTCTGAATTATCAAAAGGAATTCATTGGCTAAAATGAAAAAAATTATGTAAACCTATATCAGAAGGAGGTTTGGATATTCGGGCCTTGGAAAATTTTAATTCGGCTCTCCTAACAAAAAATGTCTGGAGGTTGATTGATTACCTTGATTTTTTGTTCGCAAATGTCATTAAAGGAAGATATTATAAGAATAAGTTCCCCATGTCCGCCACTTCAATTTCTAATCCTTCATATGGTTGGAGATTCCTCCAAAGCATTGGTAACTAAAGGTATTATTCGTAAGATATGAGATGAGAGATCTACAACAGTATGGAGAAATCCCTAGTTACCAGATGTACACCCTAGAGCACCAACTAGTTTAGGTGAAGAAATTTATCTGGACCTAGCAATTGACTGATTCATTGATTCACAACTAAATCATGGCGCGAGACTCTTTTGCGCCAATATATCCCCTCTGAGGATGTTCAATTAATTTTAGGAATAACTATTCCCCGAAGACCAAGAACTGACTATTGGGGTTGGCATTACACAAAGACTAGTGGATACACAATGGAATATGGATATTATACCGAGGAAACAAATTCTTTGATGGAGGTGGGGAGATTGGGACCAAATTTCTCAGCTCTACAAGCCAAGATATGAAAGATTAATTGCCTTAATAAAGTTAAACATTTTATATGGCTGGTATAGTCGGGTTGTACTTGTAGTTTAACAAAACCTGAACAATCGAGGCATAAATCATGCTCTGTTTGAATGTCCTCCAGCCATATTGATTTGGGTCATATCACACATCCCCTCAGCTTTTGATATTTTTCTAGGAAACTCATGTTGGTATAATATTGATTATTTGTTTTGGCGAATACCGGTCCAAGAATATACCAAAAATTTCCAATGGATCATTTGGCATATGAGAAAAACACGGAATGATAAATACTTTTCACGTATGGATATCAAATCCCCAAGATGTTATATTACAAGCTCAAGTGGCCGTTGTTGAGTGGTCCAAAGCTAGACGTGAAGAACCATGTAAGCCTCATATGGGAACTATCAATCAAGTGTTGGTGTGGTCTGAAGTGGTTATCCCTTCTATTAGCCACCCAAGTTGCGCGGGTTAAGATACTTTGTCGATGGTTCGGGGAAGAGTTCATATTACTACACAAAACTAGGATAAGTATGCTTCCCTGACTCGGTTGAGGATGGATGTACGTGGAGTTCGAATAAGCGTATATGCCTTGCATTATGAGGTGGAAGCCTTACTTTGGGCGAGAGAGTTTCTTTATCCCTTAATATACTAAAAGTGAGATAGCAATGGATTATGTGGATGTTTTGAAGATTATGTTGGATACTGAGAAGTAGTCTGCTCTCAAGCCATACCAGGAGGATTGTATCAAGTTGAAGTCTCTTTTTTTATCTCTTTCTTTTTATATAATCGAGTAATCTCTAAACCATAAAATTGATGCTCTCGCTCGTAATATAAGAGAGTTGTAGTCTAGTGTTATAATTTGTTGTCTCACCTTGGGTGATTTTATTAATATCATTAAGTTAACCAAAAAAGATGGTACTAGATCCTTTGGAAGGGCGGGTTAATCAGAACTAAGTTTATAACGATAGAAAAAATTGATTTAGTATGTCCTAGACCTATTAAATGCTTCGAAAATGAATTTTTAATGCTTATCTTTGTCCAAAATGTCTTGAATAAGGGTCCACCTAAATTGAGCTGAATTTGAAATATGGCGGTATTCGGTTGGATTTTAAAAAAAAAATTTAGTTGATAAGTTAAAATCAAATCAAATGGTAACAAAAGAATGCAACTGAATTTGGTGAAATTTCTTTTGTTAACAATTGAATCAAGATAACATAATTTATAGTCTATTATCTTAATTCTTAAGCTCTTAACAATATTAAATAGGCAAATCTAACTATATGAAACAATTGAGTTTAGTACATGTTAGTTTAGTACCTGAAAATATAATATTATGTCTTATTAAGCAACTGAATTTTTTAATAACTTATTTCAAGAAAAGAAACTAATATTTTGAAATAAAACTACTTGATCATTAATAATTAAAAATGTAATATCTCATAAAAATTAATTCATGTAATAGTAATTAATTCATGTTTCCAGATGTCATCACGCAAATGTAACATAAATGATAAAAAGAACACAAAAAAACAATATTTCACATCCAATTTCCACGTATAGGAAGATGACAGAAAAAACAAAAAAAAAAAAAAAGAATTAGAGTTTTTCAATGCAAATGATAACAAAAAGAAAATTATTGTAAAAAAACAAAAACAAAAACAAAAATCAGCAAATTCAGCTAAATTTTATTGGTAGCAGCTTAATTGGTATCATTTAAACTATTTCCAACCCATTTCTTCGTATTTTATTGTAAAACAGAGTTACTCTAATGTTTTCATCTATTTATTCTCCAATCCGTTATTTTATTTTCTATTTCAGAAATAATATTTCAAATACTTTCTTTTCTCAATTTATTTAATATTTTCAATAAAAATCTTTTTAATTTTAATAGTTATATATTACACCCATTTAATTTATTTTTAACAATAGTTTTAAAAAAGTATAAATATTATCCAAAATTAAACATACATTATTAAATAATATTACACTACATCACATAGATAGAGAAATAAATTACAAAAATAGTTTGGTAAATAGTTTGTTGTAATGATTTGTGAATTTATCGAATTTATAAAATGGTTTATTTTAATGATTTTGTGAGTTTACAAAAAAATTTAGATAAAATACCAATAATTACATATAATACATATATTATTAACTAGATCAATAGTTTTTAAAATGTACAGTTTTATTAAACATGATTGGTAGAAATAGACCGAGAACAAATGGTTCAGTGGTGTTGTCACTTCTTCAAGACACTATATATCAAACCTTCTACTTACAATAGTAAAAAAGTATTAAAAACCAATAGGGTACTTAACAAAAAATAATAATACAAATAGTTTTGTTTATGTACAAAATAATAAAAATTAAAATTTAAAAGATTAATTTGTAAATATAAAATGTCTCACTCCTAAATGGAAGAATGGAAGAATGAATAGTTACTATAAATTTGGAGTAACACTATTTATTCTTTCATTTTGAAGTGAGATATGGAATTGGTTTGGAGTTGGTTTGGAGTTAGTTTTACTTCATAATTGGATATTGAAAGGCATCTCTAACCTAACACTAAAATACTCTATTAGTATTGATTCTACAATTTTTTTCTCTCTGACCCAATACTTAATACTTACATTATAGTGTGATTCCTTTTTTTATTATAGTAATACATTATATTTGGTGTGATACTGTTTAAAACTATAAAAATTAAAATATTAATATATTTCAATCACTTATGTATTATATTAACTTTATATTGTCTTAATATTCATTTTCCACAAACGTAAACGTTCCTCGTAGATGTAACTAACTACTCAATAATTTAGTTATGTTTATGTTATTTAGTGTAAGCAATTATATGAAATCCAATAGTTCAGATATAGTTTGTACTGTTATTTAATGTTGTTAATTATTTTAAACAAAATATATATAAATAATCACTAAAATTGGGCCTAAATTCACACAAAAAAAATTTGATTTGGTTAGCCCATGATTTTGTAACTGGATAGATTAGAAGCTCCATATCTCTATCGTAAATATTTCTACTTAGCTCCAATTTCACATTAGTTTTTTGGTCTTTCCATATCACAAAAGAAAAGATAATCCTTGAATATTGATATGTATGTTTCATAAATAAATAAATCCTTTTTGTTTCGTTTTAAAATTTGTAGTTTCTTATTCACTGGTTTGCCAAACCATTCTCCCAATTTTCGTCCAAGACTGAACTTTGCAATTATAAGCAAATTTTCAGTCTTGCAAAGCCAACCGATCTGCAAATTCTCAACTTTTGAAAAGCCCAATTCTGTTTTGGTGTGTAGTCATCATCTTATTGGCTATGTTATTGTCATCACCTTAAGTTTTCAATCACTTGAAACAACTATTTATCAATATGTGAAACGTTCCTTTAACTGTCTCAGATGATAAACTATGGTTAAACAAAAGAAATTGGCAAGGAATTAGTTTTGTATTTGACTTTTATTGTAAGTATTGGACAAATTTTATTCAGGACTGCTAATATAGTAATCCGTTTGTTTTTTTTTGTCAATATAATAATCAGTTAATTAGGCTTAGTTTGATTATTTCATTTGGACACGAGGAAATGCATTAATTTTTACGTTTGGATATGAATATTTCCTAATAAATTGTAAGAGTGGTTGAGCTAGAGTTGACGGTTAGAGATTGTAATTCACGCAAACTCACAAAGACTTTAATCAAAAGGTTACTTGAACAGTTGAACTACTTAAAAGGGTTGGTGTCTTCTTCATTCACGCATCCACCTCCCACTTTACCCATTTTTATACACTCCTCCTTTTTCCTTTTTGTAATATAACTATACAAATAATAACCAAATTTGTTTTTTCACAAGAAAATACATTTCCAAATGAAACAACATTTCAAAATAAATGAGACGTGCCTCGAGAAGATACAAGCCATGTATGTTTGTTGAATGTTGACGTGTTTGTTTAGTTTGTTCCTGGAATACAGGATTGTTGGCAATATATATAACAACAGTATTATCACAATAAAAATATGTAGGTAAAATGATAAGAACATGAAGCTTTTGAAGAATTCCGGCTAACAATACCAGCTCTTTAGTAGCCATAGACATGGCACATAATTCAATCTTTTTTAAACTCAAAGAAATTGTGCCTTGCTTTAAAGATTTCCAAGTAACAAGAAAACTATCGAGAAACATGACATATCTTGTAACAGATTGGCGAGTTTCACGAGGTGCAACAAAATATTATGCAAGTTTGGAGACAACAAACACAATATTGAGAAGAGTAATATCTAAATACTGAAGCTTTCCAACTAGTTTACGATTTTATTTAGCATCTTCAAGTAATTCCCATCACTTTAAGACATCTTCTTGTTTGGTTCCATTGGTATTGTGAAGGGTTCACTTTACGATATCTACACGTACGTTTTCGATATTAGGGATCAAAATAAATATTGTCCAAATATTTTCATTTTTCTTGACTCGGTTCGTACTTGACTCGAAAAGTTAAATACTTGGTATAGTTAAGTCAAGTAATAAGTATGTTAATTTTAATACTCACAAGTACAAGTCAAGTAATAAGTACAGATAAAAATTTTAATACTCGCTCGTTAGTACTTGACTCGTAATTTTATAACTATAGATATTTGAAGTTTAAGGTTTTATTATATACAAAAAAAATAGTTGATAATTTTCTAAAATAATTATATGTTAAATTCAATAAGTTTAGGATAGGGGAAGTCTTTTTTATCGGGAAAGGAGGCAAAACATACCACCAGTTTTTTTCTAGTGATGAAAATATTAAACTAAAAATATGTATTATAAGGATGGTAGAAGTTTTGATTGGAATAATAGTATTCTTGATGTATTTATTTTATATTAAATATGATTTTAAAAAATTTCAAACCGGGTCAAGTAACTTGCAAGTATTCTTATTTTTGATAATTACTTATTCTAGCAAATATTTGATATAAACAAGAAAAGTTTAAATATTAAATGCTATTACTCGACTAAATCAAACCAAGTAATAAGTATATAAAAATAGGTAAGTACTCGACTCGTGCCCAGCCCTACTTATACATATGCAATACAACTTACTTATAAGAATATATATATATATATAACATATTTTCTAAATATTTCATGATTTGCTGTAATTAGACATATATGTTATCTTGTTGCTTTGTCAATTAGTGTCAGGGTACATATAGTGCTTAGTCTACTTGAGGTTTGAGGCGAGTAAAAAAAATGTGACATTTTTTATTTAAAATATATCAATGTAAATAAAAGGTTTTAAAACTTCAAAGCTTAAATATAATAATAATGTAAAATATTTTAACCCATAAATTTTTTTTTCTGAAAAATCATTCACTAAACTCACATAATCGAGTTGTAAATCCCTCTTTGTAGATATGATAGCCAAAATACTCAATGTTTCTTATGAAATAGTCGATTAAATGTAAGATTTAGCAATTTAAACTTTAAAAAGAAATTATTTCTGCAAAAGCAATAAGAACAGAAATTGTTAACAATATTCGATAAGCAATCCAAAGATTTGGATTACCTTCAATTGTTTTCAAATTTTTCAATATTTCAATACGTTTCTTATATTCTTTTGGCAAAATCTTAACCTTTAGTACATTAAAAGAATGCTTGGAGTTTGTGTAACTAAATATAAGATTAACTTTTTGTGTTTTTGTGAATTACAATATCTATTAAAGGATTTAAGCAAAAATGAAATTTGATAATAATAAAAGAAAAATTAAGTTTTTGAGAATAAAATAAAAGAAATTTTGAAAACATGTTAAACACATTCAATACGTTGCCTCTAATTTAGTTTCAATCCCTGGATTTGGGCTTCACTATAATATATGGTCTTTTAGTTTTAGACAAAAATTACATGAAGCATTACTAGTTTTTTTTATATATAGCCTACTAAAAAGAATTTTTTTGTGATTTATGATATATACCCCAAATTTAAGTCTATAGGCACAGTACTGTACATATATGATGCTCGTTATGACATTATCAACTTTGAAGTTGGACGAACAACGTGGTCTGATACATAGGAGATGTTATATATACACCATAATTATAAAATATAGAAAATGTTATGTATACACCATAATTATAAAATACAGAAAATGTTATGTTGGCAATATATACATATAATATATTAGAGTGTACAATGTGTATGAAACACAACCACATGGATATCTTTTACACATAAGGACATGGATTTATATCCAATATTATCCGTCTACTAGAATATATTCCTTTTATTTTAAAATATATGATATTTAAAAAAATTTGTTCCAAATATTTTGACTTTTTAAATTTCTAATACAATACTTATTATATTTTTTCAATATATTTTGACTATTTTTATATTATATATTGATTTTTAAATAGTTGAATAATTGCAAATGACATCTAGTCTAGTGGCAGACGGTAAGTCCACTTAAGGTACCGCATTTGCATAACCCAGGATCGAGTCTCCATGCCTACATTATGTAGGAATTTTGCTAATGGGCCGGCCAGTTATGGCCCAATATAATCTGCCGTTGACAAAAAAAAAAAAAAAAATTAGATGAATAATTATTACATAAATTGAAAATATATTTTTAGTAGAAATTTTTTAATTCATATGAAACACTTAAAACAACGTATATTTTGGAAACAATGTTTAAGAAGGCCTGATTATGACAATCAACCACGTGAAATCTTGTTTTCAGCATATTATACACTTTTAAAAATTTTGTTAATTATTTTACTATATTTGGCGATAAACCTCTTCCAACTGACTTTCAAATTAAATGGAATATCCTTGATTTGTTGGGTGGTTGGATCTCATATCTGGTCATTTCATTCAAATAAGAATAATTTAGCAGCAAAAAATATATTTTTTTTGTATTTTTCTATGTCTGTCTTACAATATATTTTTCTAATCTTAGTTCTCTCTATTAGAGACGCCAAAATGTTTTAAACTTTTAAAATCAAGTTTTGTT
The DNA here is from genome assembly GCA_023374145.1 of Lepidium sativum. Classification (NCBI taxonomy): domain Eukaryota; kingdom Viridiplantae; phylum Streptophyta; class Magnoliopsida; order Brassicales; family Brassicaceae; genus Lepidium; species Lepidium sativum. The sequence goes on along the minus strand of JAKUCM010002650.1, from coordinate 16,478 downwards.
GTATATTTCATTCCCACAATTTGTACATTTCTTTTATTGTTTAAAAGAAAAGCATTAGACAACTCCAATATAACACAATAAAATTAAACTTAGTGTAAAACTCGTTTTAGTGGGACACTAAAACACCAAAATATTAAATTTGATCTAATAATTCCATCGTCACGCCAAATCTGGTATAAAATACTCATCACATTAAAACATAAAATATTAATAATATTTCTTTCTTATTTATTAATATATTTTAAGTAATATCAAATTAACCTTTTTATTTATGAAGCTTCAATTTAATATTTAAGATTAGGCCCGCATTACTGTGCGGAATTCTTTTATATTTTAACCGTGTTCATTAGGTTATTAGATTCGTGTTGATATTTTGGAATATTGATTTTGAAATATTATTTTAGAGTAAATCTTTGAATCCAAACTCAATTTATAACGAATCACACGATATAAATCATAAAAATATTATCAATATTATATCTTAATTAGTTTAGAGTTTTTATATTAGTTTATAAAGAACCTATGATTCATGGTTATCGTAAATGTACTAAGGTTTAAACTAGTTAAGATTCTTAAAATTCAAGTTCTGTTATATATTTCTATTAAATCTTAATTAGTTTTGAGTTTTTATATATTAGTTAATAACAAAACTCATCTTAAAAATAGTTATGAATCATAGGTTCATTGTATTCTATACTTTATAACACGTCCAAAATAAAAATATTTCCCGTTTTAATATATAAGACTAGGATTATACGCACGCTGTAGCGTGATATTTATTTTGAACCCGTATTCATTTAGGTATTTATACATGTGTTGATATTTTTAATATTTTTTTCAATATATTTTTTCAGAGATCTAAAATCCGAACTGAAATCAACCCGAATTAGAGGAATTAAACCTGAAAAAATACCCAATAAATTCTAGATCTACGAATTTGAAAAACCGAATCCAAATCTGAACCAAAATCAAATCAATAACCAAATTTTTAAAGTTTTTGTATTAAATTTTTTAAAATTTTAAATTTTTATATAAAATATCTTAACCTTAACTCAATTTATACCGGACCAAACTCTATTTGAAAATTAAAAATACTAGTTTAAGTTTTAAATAACCAGTATTCTGGATTAGAAGAATCAAACCCAAAAAAATATTATAATGTGTCCTAAGTTTATGTACCCCCAAAAAGCGAATTCAAACTTAAACCAAAACCAAATCAATAACCAAATTTGTAACCGATATTTTCTAAAGAATTTTTAGTTTTTTAAAAATTAGTCCTGATAAATTTTTACTAATTTTGAATTTTTTATATTGTAAAATAGCTATTTTAATCCTATTTCAAAAGTAGTTATGAACTTTTATGTTAATTTTATCATATACTTTATACCATGTCCAAAATAAAAGTTTTAAAATATAGTAATAGAAAATAGCATTTTAATTTATAATTAGGATTATAACCACGCTATATTTGTGAGATTTGATAATATTTTTCAACCCCATATTCATTTAGTTTCTTATACCATCTTGATATTTTGATTATCGTTTTCGAGATATTGTTTTAAAGGTTCAAACCTCGAACCAAAATCAACCTAAATTAGAGGAACCAAACCTCACCAAATAAATCTACTAAATCCAAAACCTATGTGTTTAAAAATCGAACCTAAACCCAAAAAAAAATCATATCAAGAACCAAATTTTAGATATTTTATATAAAAAATTTTCAATTTTGATTTTTTACATAAAAATACTCGAACCCGAACCTCGATGTATACCATATCGAAATCAATATGAAAAATAATATGTTCGAATAAGTCTTAAATATGAATAACCAGATTAGCAAATTACATGAATTAAACCGGACAAAATACCACCTAAATCTATGTACCCTAAAATCAAATCATATCCAAACCGGAATCAAATTAATAACATAATTTGTAACCGATATATATCTTTATTAAATTTTAAATTTTTTAGTTTTCTCTTTCAAATCTTTAATAGTTTTAAATTTTTATATTAAAATTTGTAGTGAAATCTACTTAAAATCTATTTTAAAAGATTGTTATGAATTTTATATTAATTTTATTTTAAAGTTTATAACACGAATAAATTAAAATATTTCTTATTTTAATATATAAGATATTTGGTATTGTAATTGGAGTTGCTCTTCATATATTTTCCTTAAATCGTTACTGACATTTAAAAATAATCGTTCAAAAAAGTCTTTGGCCTTGGGTCATATTCAACTAGTATTTGGTAAGTATATAAACTATAAATTATTTATAATTAATAATTATTCACTCAATGAAAACATAGGTGAAAACATAACCTAGTTTTGAATTTTCCCCCTTAAAATATTAATTATTCTGAAACAAAGGACATATAGTAGTATTTTATTCTGAAACAAAGGACATATTTGACTCAAAAATAATTATGAGAAATCATGTTTTATTATCAATCCAACGAGTGATTCTAGTATTGGAGATCTGATACTTCCTCATTAGAAGATTAAAAAGGGAATTTTAAAATGTAAATTTTATATTATAAATCATTTTTGTCAACCAAAAATAGCATTAATAGATCTTAAAATTAGAAAGAGTTTTAAATTGCTTTTATCAACTCAATTGTTAATAAAAATAATATTACTGTATGAGAAAGAATTCAATGTTTTCCAAACAACATATATAATAAATTTACTAGTTATGTTAGAAGACTTTGGCCATAACTGGTATCAGCTAAATATGTGGAATTGTGTGGAAATTTTGTGATTTCAATTTCACATAATCAGTTGGTACCAGTTGAATATGTAGAATGTGGAACCTTTTTTAAAATTCTTTGTATTCTATTTTTTCTTTTCTCCATAAACTTTGTTTTTTTTATTGTCAAACCAATTTATGTAAAAATTGTTATGATCAATGTTTACATGAACCCTAAGGAAGTTAGGACATGAATGATATATATATATATATATATCCCAAAAGTTAATACTAGGTACAATTGAATTAGCAAGAATGTCTACACAGTGGTTATTTTGCCTAGGCATGTACAAGAAACTAAGATCAGTGAACATAACCCGTCACTGGTCAATAGTACGATGATAGTGCGCTAGTCGAAGATTAGTTGATGTGCCATTCACCAATTGACTTATGGTAATGTTTTCACCTTCAAATACAACACGCCGATACCCAAGACCCCAAGACGCCTGGATTGTCCATAAAAGGGCAGAAAACTCGGATTCCTCAATAGAAGCGCATTGGTTACATTTACCCCGACAAGTATGTAAAAGAACCATGTGATGGTCCCTACTGATCCAGCCTAACCATGAGTACTCTCCTGTTGTTGTGTAGGATGCATCATATTTGTATTTTATCCAGCCTTTTGTGGACAGTGATATGATCATGGACCAGCAATAAGCACCGGGACAAGAAGATACTATGGAGCTCGGAGCTAAAGGAGTTCACCAAGCTTTGGATGTGCTGATTGGACCTATTTACTCGATCAAAGGCTAGACTACTCGAACAGGGCTGTTGGCACACTGCTAATACAAGCCGAGAGCAACCTTAGTCATATGGCTAATCAAACCACACTGGTTTTGATTCAAGCCGACTAAGAGTTTTCAATGAGAGGTGTGTATTCTTGCACTCTTTTCCTTGTATTTAGTTTTATCCCAATGAATTTTTCTAGACCAAGGTTTTTAATGAGGCTTGTCAATACACACTCTACTTCTGCCTCATGGACACATGCTTAGAAAGGGAAAGGGAAGACTATTTTCGACTAAGGCTTTAAGTGGACTTCTTCTAGTCTTTTGTTTTAATTTTTGGGCATTTGTACTTTAGGTCCACTCATTTCAAAGGCTCATTTCGTGGTTGTGTATCCCTATAAGTACTAAGAAACCCTAACTTGTCTTCCTCATCAAATATTTTAATCAAAAATCCCCCTTTCAAACTTGTTTGATCTTTGAGGCATAAAATCCTGGAACTTGTTATCTATTTGGTGTGTTATATCTAAATGGTTTACAAGATTGAAGATCAAGAACTTTCTCACCACTCTTGGATAGTTCAAATTCAATCCACGGATCTGTCAGATTGTCTGTTTCATATTCGCCTTCGTATCTTCATCATCACTCCTTGGAATTCGCTCCAAACTAAACACAAGACTCATTGACTCTTCATCTATCCGTTGCTAAGTTTTCATTCGAATCTGAGCACTTCTGTGGTTTTTCTCGTCAACAACATCTGAGATCTGTCTCTTCGGATTCCCTTGTGATCTAAAGTTGATGCAATAACTTGATCTCGTTCCTGGATCCTCCTAAGCCACAGTAGGACCGTATTAAGTGGTATCAAAGCCAAAATCAAGTCAGGTTGCATCAAAAACTCTTTATATTCTCTTTTACATTCGAATACGTGTTGCAGATTTGAAAAAAACAGAATTGTCTTTTGGTATTCTAGGTCTTGGAATTGTAGATCTGGTTCTGTTGAGTGTTTATAGACATTTCGTGATTGGATTAATCACTTGTCTCTTTGATTCTCTTGCATGAACATGGAGGAAACAGACGATCCATAGTCTAGAAATGCTCGTTATGATAAGCTCTTCATTGAAGCTATCACGGCTCAGATGAGCAAAATTATTGATTACTAAGCTTGATGCTTTTCGAAAGGAGACACAATCAACTCACTCTGCAGCTAAGGACCCTAGTGGATCTGAACATGAGGTTAACAACAATCGTGGAAACAGTATGTGACCTCCGCCACCAGCAACGAACGAGAACACTTAAGCCAAGACAAGAAAGCTACAGATTATTATGGCAGTGATCGTTCTACTTCTAGACATTTCACATGAGGAGGCGTGTAAGACAAGATGTACCACCGCAGCAAAACAATTCTTCTTATGGTATGAAGCTTAAGATACCACCTTTACATGGTAAAAGTGATCTCGATGCTTACCTAGAGTGGGAGAAGAAGATTGAGCTAGTGTTTGAGTGTCAGTACTATACCGAGGAGAGCAAAGTTCATTATGCTGCCACGGAATTCTATGATTATGATCTAAATTGGTGGGATCAACTTGTAACAACAAGAATAAAACATGTTGAGCTTCTTATTCGAAGTTGGAGGAGAATGAAATAGTTTCTCTGCAAGAGATTTGTGTCAAACCACTACCATCGAGAGCTTCACACGAGGCTAAGGAACTTAAGTCAATGTAGTAAGACTGTGGATGAGTATTATCAAGAGCTGTTACGAGCTGATATCCAAGAAAGTAGTGAAGCTACTATGTCTCAGTTTTTAGGAGGACTTAATAGAGATCTTATTGATCTTCTGGAGGTGTGTGACTACTTGGACCTAGAAGAACTGCTACATAAGGCTATCATGTATGAGAAACAGCTTAAGAGGAAGGCTACTCGATCGAATTACAATGGCAACAGAATGAGTTATGCCAAGGACTCACGTACTGGTTTTCAAAAGGATTTCAAGCCCAACATCAAGGCTGAAGACAAACCTTTTGTTTCTAAATAGCTCAAGCCCAGCGGATCAAAAGACTATAAAGCACCAACGAAGACCAATACTAGAGCTAGAGATCTAAAGTGTTTCAAGTGTCATGGATTGGGACACTACGCTAATGAATGCCCTAACCACCGAATTATCTTGTTAAGGGCTGATGGGGAGTTTGAATCTGAGGATGAGAAGTCAGAAGAAGCATCAGACGCTGAAGGTAAATTACCACTTAAAGGTCCACTTCTAGTCACGATGAGAGCTCTTAGTGTTCTTGTCAAGGATAAGGATTCTGAACAAGCACGACGAGAGAACTTGTTTAACATACGTTGCATGGTAAAGGATAAAATCTGCAGTGTAATCATCGATGGAGGAAGCTGTACTAATGTTGCTAGCAAGACTATGGTCCATAAACTCAATCTCAAGGAACTGCTACACCCTCGGCCATATAAGCTGCAATGATTGAGTGAAGAAGGAGAATTGCAAGTAAAGAAGCAAGTTCAAGTACCTATCAGCATTGAGAAGTATCAAGATGAGATTCTATGTGATGTATTACCTATGGAAGCTTATCACATTTTGCTTGGACGTCCTTGGCAATCTGATCGCCATGTTCTTCATGATGGCTTCACAAACAAATACAGCTTTGAGATTAATGGCAAGAAGACTACTCTTTTACCAGTGTCTCCACATGAAGTATACTTAGACCAGATCATGATGAGACACAAGGATGAATCAACCACTACTCAGTCCACCAAAGCACAAACTAAAGGGAGTACTACACCTAATGCTTTAGTATTGATTAAAGAAAATTTACTAACAGTAGCTGAATTAGAACCAGAGCTTCGGAGTAGTATTGTTAATCTTTTGCAGAGCTATGAAGACGTGTTTCCAGAGGAGAATCCTGAAGGTCTTCCACCAATCTGTGGGATTGAGCACCAAATTGATTTCGTACCAGGTGCTTCATTACCGAACAGACCGGCATATAGAACTAATCCAGTAGAAACCAAAGAACTCGAAAGGCAAGTGACAGAGCTATTGGAGAAGAGACTCATTAGAGAAAGCATGAGCCCATGTGCTGTACCGGTCCTCCTTGTATCCAAAAAGGATAATAGTTGGAGGATGTGTGTAGACTACCGTGCTATTAACAACACTACGGTGAAGTATCGACATCCCATTCCTAGGCTAGATGACATGCTAGATGAGTTGCATGGGTCTAAGGTATTTTCTAAGGTTGATCTAAAGAGTGGTTATCACCAGATTATAATGAATGAAGGTGATGAGTGAAAAACTATATTTAAAATGAAACAAGGTCTATATGAGTGGTTAGTTATGCCATTTGGTCTTACTAATGCTCCTAGCACATTCATGAGGTTAATGAATCATATATTAAGAGCATTTATAGGCGTTTTTGTAGAGGTATACTTTGATGAAATTCTGGTGTTTAGCAAGAGTCTAGAAGAACATGTTGAACACATTAAGATGGTCTTAGATGTGCTTAGGAAAGAAAAAATCTATGCTAACTTAAAGAAATGTAACTTTGGAACAGATAACCTTCTCTTTCTAGGTTTTGTTGTGAGTGCAGATGGAGTTAGAGTGGATGAAGAGAAGATCAAAGCTATCAAGGAATGGCCGAGTCCTAAACCAGTTAGTGAAGTTCGCAGCTTCCATGGACTAGTTGGGTTCTATAGGCGGTTTGTGAAGAACTTTAGCACTTTGGCTGCACCTATTACTGAAGTAATCAAAAAGGATGTGAGATTTAGATGGGACTCTTCACAAGAGGAAGCCTTTCAGGCTTTAAAAGAAACGCTTACTCATGATCCTATTTTATCTCTTCCAGATTTTACTAAGACATTTGAAATTGAGTGTGATGCTTCAGGTGTAGGTATCGGGGCTGTTCTTATGCAGGAGAAAATACCTATAGCATATTTCAGTGAGATGCTTGGAGGAGCCACTCTCAACTATCCATGACAAGGAGCTATTTGCTCTTGTGAGGTCTCTCCAAACATGGCAACACTATATTTGGCCTAAAGAGTTTGTAATACACACTGATCATGAGTCTTTGAAGCATCTTAAAGGTCAGCAGAAACTTAACAAGAGACATGCTAAGTGGGTCGAGTTTATTGAGACATTTCCATATGTCATCAAATACAGGAAAGGTAAAGAAAATGTTGTGGCTAATGCATTATCCAGAAGGTACACCTTACTTGCTACTCTTGAGGTTAATTTGCTGGGTTCTGAACATATCAAGTCTCTCTATGCTAATGATTCCGACTTTAACAAGACTTTTGCTGCATGTGAGAGGTTTGCATTTGGCAAATACTATAGGCACAAGGGTTTTTTATTTTATGATAATCGCTTGTGTGTGCCTAATTCTTCTTTTAGAGATTTGTTTGTTAAGGAAGCTCATGCTGGAGGATTAATGAGACATTTTGGAGTGGCTAAGACAGTCAGGTCATGGAAGAACACTTCCATTGGCCATATATGAGACGTGATGACGAAAGGTATTGTGCTAGGTGTCCAACATGTAAAATGGCTAAGGCCAAAGCACAACCTCACGGTCTGCATACTCCTCTTCCTATTCCTTTGCATCCTTGGCATGATATTTCTATGGATTTTATTGTGGGATTACCTAGGACTAGACGTGGACGAGATTCAATCTTTGTTGTAGTAGACCGCTTCTCTAAAATGGCACATTTTATTCCCTGTCACAAGACTGATGATGCTGTTAATGTTGCTAGTTTGTTCTTTAGGGAGATACTCCGACTACATGGTATGCCTAAGACTATAGTTTCAGATCGTGATGCAAAGTTTCTTAGTTATTTTTGGAAAACTATGTGGTCTAAGCTAGGTACCAAACTGATGTTCTCAACTACTTGTCATCCCCAAACAGATGGTTAAACTGAAGTAGTTAATAGAACCTTGTCTACTCTTCTTAGGGCTCTAGTTAAGCGAAACCTTAAGACTTGGGAGGATTGTTTGCCACATGTTGAGTTTGCATATAATCATTATGTGCATTCAGCCTCTATGTTTTCTCCATTTCAACTTGTTTATGGGTTTAATCCCATCTCTCATTTGGATTTAATGCCTTTACCTTTGAGTGAGAGACTTAGCATGGATGGACATAAGAAAGCTGAATTTGTCAAGAAACTTCATGAGTAAGCCAGAACCAACATAGAGGAGAAAACAAAGAAATATGATGAGCAAGCTAACAAAAGCCGTAAGGAGGTGCTTTTCAAGGAAGGTGATCTTGTTTGGATTCACCTAAGGAAAGATAGGTTTCCAAATGAGAGAAAATCGAAGCTAATGCCTAGAATGGATGGTCCTTTCGAGATCGTCAAGAAGATCAACAACAATGCCTATCAGTTGGATCTCCAAGGTAAGTATATTGTGAGTAGTAGTTTTAATGTTGCTGACTTGGCTCCTTTCATTGTAGATGATCTAGATTTGAGGTCAAATCATTTTCAAGAGGGAGGAGATGATATGATCATGGACCACCAACAAGCACCAGGACAAGAAGATACTATGGAGCTCGGAGCTGAAGGAGTTCAACAAACTTTGGATGTGCTGAAGCTGAAGCTGAAACTTTGGAGCTGAAAACTAGACTACTCGAACAGGCTGTTGGCACACTGCTAATACAAGCTGAGAGCAACCTTAGTCATATGGCTAATCAAACCACATTGGTTTTGATTCAGGCTGACTAAGGGTTGTCAATGAGAGGTGTGTATTCTTGCACTCTTTTCCTTGTGTCTAGTTTTATCCCAATGGGTTTTCTAGAACAAGATTTTTAATGAGGCTTGTCAATACACACTCTACATGTGTCTCATTGACAACATGCTTAGAAAGGGAAAGGGAAGACTATTTTCGACTAAGGCTTTAAGTGGACTTCTTCTAGTCTTTTGTTTTAATTTTTGAGCATTTGTACTTTAGGCCCACTCATTGCAAAGGCTCATTTCGTGGCTGGTTATCCTATAAGTACTAAGAACCCTAGCTTGTCTTCCTCATCAAACATTTTAATCAAAAACCCCATTTCAAACTTGTTTGATCTCTGAGGTATAAAATCCTCGGACTTGTTATCTTTTTGGTGTGTTATATCCGAATGGTTTACAAGATTGAAGATCAAGAGCTTTGTCACCACTCTTGATAGTTCAATTCAATCCACGAATCTGTCAGATTGTCTGTTCATATTTGCCTTTGTATCTTCATCACCACTCGTTGGAATTTTCTCAAAACTAACCACAAGACTCCTCGAATCTTCATTTATCTGCTGCTAATTTTTCATTCGAATCCGAGCACTTCTATTGTTTTTCTCGTCAGCAACCTCTGAGATCTGTCTCTTCAGATTCCTTTGTGATCTAAAGTGGCTGCAATCACTTGATCTCGTTCCTGGATCCTCCTAAGCCACAGTAGGATCATATTAGACAGGTCCAAGAGGGAGGCTTTGGTTGAGGTAAGGAAATTGGTGCCAGTATGCACTTCAATCCATTACAGAGTATTTTGGTAAGCCCGAGATAAGGTTTTAGTTGGAACAAGATTTATTGAATTATAGAGTAAGTTATTACAACTTCTCTAGAAACGCCAAAAGTAACCAAATTGGAAGATACCGTTATAATTTATCTAAATTTGTATCTTCTACTATACGTATAATGTATTCAAGTTTACATTCTAATCCGACATGTGGGTTAGTTAAACTTGGAAAGGAAGACCTAAGAGACGCCAAAGAGGGACATAGAAAAAGAGCATGATTTTCGGTTTCATTTGTACTACAACATCAGAGACATGACAAAAACGTAGGAATGTTACGCCTCTGAAGATTCTCAGCAAAGCCTAATGCATCGAAAGCTAGTCACCAGACAAAATGGCGGAGCTTTGGAGCTATAGGTAGCTGCCAGATTTTCTTTAAAAGCTCTCGGTAAGCGGATAAGTGAAACAGATTACTCAGATTTGTATCAGCTCGAGAAGATGCAAACCAATAACCAGACTTGAGAGTATAGTTGCCATGTTTCATAAGACTCCAAATGTAAATATCAAGGGATGCTCGCGGTGTTAGGAAATTATATATATATAAGCAGGGTTGTCTCTTCTGGTGCTGACTCATCAACAATTTGATTTTTTCCATAATCAATCAATAGCATTATCAGATTAAACACACATCATATAAGTTAAAACGACATCATCAAAAAAAAATTAACCTACTCAAATCCATACGATTCTGTGAAACAAAAATTAGCCTCCCATCCACTACTTCTTTGATCAATATGCTTAACAAATAAATGATTCTCACCTAATGTACAATTTCCTTTCCGCCTAATCGTTGGTCCATGAGGCCATAATACATGCTAAATCAGAGGTCAATAATTTTGCCTTATTTCCAAACTTTAAAAAACCGCACCTGCTTCATCATTCTCTCTGGAAATTTTCCCTTGAAAGGGGGTTTTCAAAAATATCAATATATCATATTGATAACTAAGATATCAATAAGTTCATCAATTCATGCAGTCCTTCAAGTAACCATCATTTCTCCATGAAGACTCGATGTGTGATATCAAACCAAGAACAATGCTCGCAGAATTGGTTGAGATAGCAGATGTAATCATATAGGATGAAGCACCAATGGCACATCGTCACACTTTTGAAGCATTTGATCACCACTAAGAGATATTGTGAGTTTTATCGACCCAGATGCAGAAGCGAAACTATTTGGGGGAAAGACAATTCTGTTAGGTGGAGACTTCAGACAAATATTATCAGTCATCTCACAAGGAAGCAGACAAGATACAATTCTCGCAACACTTAATAGATCTTACATTTGGAAAAGTTGTTATGTTGCCACCCTTACCAAAAACATGAGAGTGAAGCAAGACGAAAAAAAACTTTGTTGCATGGATTTTACAAGTCGTGAATGGCGAGGCTAAAAGTGTCAATACTCTGAACGAATCGTCTCTAGAAAATTACTACATAGAAATCGAAGACACATTACTCTTGGAAAAACAAGAAAACTCAATGAGAGAAATGCAGGAATCAACATTCCCAAATCTCGAAAACTCTTTCCAAAACCGTGCATATCTTGCGAAGTCGTGTCACCCTAACACTAAGGAATGAAACTGTTGATAAGTTAAATGATTTCTTCTTAGCAAAAATTGGAGGTGACATGAAAGAGTATCTTAGTGCTGACAGTATCGCCGATGATGATGACCTTGATGGAGTTAACCTTGTATACACTACATAGTACCTAAATGCACTCAAGTGTTAGGGATTACCAAATCATCACCTACCTTTGAAGCAGTATGCCCCAATCATATTGTTAAGAAACATAAACCAAGAGCTAGGTTTAGACAACGGGACAAGACTGCTTGTTACTCATTTAGGTGAAAAAGTACTTGAAGCAGAGGTACTAACCGACACCAATGTCAAGAAAAAAGTGCTTATACCAATGATCATCATGACAACGGCAAATACAAATTGTCCATATAAAATGCGAAGACAATAATTCCATGTTCGAGTTTGTTATGCAATGACAATAAACAAAAGTCAAGGCCAAAGTTTACAAAATATGGGTATCTATCTACTCAAGCCTGTATTTAGTCATGGGTCAACTCTATGTTTCTTTATCTCGCGTCATATCAAAAGAAGAACTACAAATTTGGAGTGCCACCACACAAAAAGAAAACAAATCAGCCATTAAAAATGTCGTATACAAAGAGATTTTCAACAATCTTCACTATCATGCCACAAGTAATTTCATATACAATAAATACACATATTAATGTACGGAATACTTCAATTTTGTAATTTTAGTGGTTTTATATTCTACAGAAAGGAACCAAGAAGAACAAATTCAACCACTTGAACATGGCCAATATTCATAAAAGTAGTCTCGACTATTGACAAAATATTCAGCCGAAATATTGTTCATCAATATTTAAAACATTTGTTTCTCTTTCCGTAATAAACCTCTCATAGTTTTCCCAAAATTTAAAAAAATTGCAACAAAATGACATAACTTAAAAAAAGATCTCGCCGCGTATCGCAGGAACTCACGAAGTATTTCTAAATATAAGCATAACCACGCTTGTCAATCATGATGTATTTTCTATTTCAAAATCTTTTTTTTGTACGTTATATTTACATATCTCTACGGCAATTGAATTTTTCAAATACTATTAATCATACTGTAGCTAATAAAATAAATACCATCTCTTAGTTTAAACCAATTTTATTAAATATTGATCAACTAAACATAATCATTTCAAATATAAATAATAATTAATAAATATGTAATGGTATTTTTTTTATTTCAGATTTTTATTAGATTTTGATATGGTTCAGTTTCGAGTTTGACATTTTGTATAGAAAGATTTTTACTTTGTTGATTTAATCTGTTCCAGTTTATCTTGTAAACTTTTATATCAGAGAAAATTTGGATGATTCTGGTTTGGATCAACGTGTTTAGGACTTATATGGTGAGTTTAACTATTAAAACTATAGTGCGTTTCCACATACAGAATTTTCAAGAACAAATTTGATATATAGACCAAAGTTTACTGTTGGACCCTTTTTTGAAAAAAATAGATGAAATTTTTCTTTTTTCAACAATTGGATCGACAGTGTCCGATCCATAGCCTAACCCAACCCTTAAAATCCTATTTGATCTGCCAAATTGGTAGAGAGGAGGAATCGAATCTTAAATATCATAGTAAATGGATCATCCTAACCACCAGAAGGAGAAGAACTCGACAAATAGATGAAATCTATATAGAAATAATTTTAGAGAGATTACTTTTACTCATTTAAGACTCGTATATATATATATATATATATATATATATATATATATATATATATATATATATATTAGTTAGAATTCGGATCGGATCCGCTAAATCCAAGTACTACCCGATATGTTTAATTATTTTAATAAAATAATAAATTTTAAGTATATAATTGTTTTTCATGTTTTTTGATACCCATTATGTTTATAATTGGGCTTATATTCAATTATTTTTGTATATAAATTTGGTATCAAAAATCCGACCCCTTCCCACTTCAACAAAAAAAAGAATTTTTTTGGTGAACTTTACATTTAAATTAATTTCGTCAATTTGATTGTTTATAAAAAAAAATTATGCTAAATTCTAAATTCAACACAATTTAATTATTACTATATGATTTTAATGTCCATATAAATTTTTTTTCTGGATTCTACATTCAATTAATATCAATTATTATTATTTAATTTAAACAAAAAAAATCCAAGACTAATAAATAACTAGATTTTAAAGCAAAGAGATTCGTAAAAGAACCAAACTCTTATTAATTTATGATGGAGTAAAGAATCGAGTTGAAATTCCATGTCACTAAGATAGTACACGTGGACCAATGAGATTATAACGTGCATGGAACAGTAAAAGAGGAAATCCACGCGGTATCACAGCTTCAGAATATTCCCTCACATGGAACAATAATTTTATCCAATCCCGAAATTGTCTCTTTTTTCTCTGACAATGACATTTAAAATAGGTTTCGTGTAAGGAGAGGTTACTCCACGTGTCATTAGTAAAAACTGTTATGTTAGAAGAGTTTACTGGCTTTAGCCGGTAATTCAATATCCATGAACTGCCCATATCCGGTTTTGTGGTCAATATATATATTTTTTGCAGAGAAAAGAGTAAAGAGAATAAATGGGGTTTAAGCATTTCAGTTGTGGTTTCTTTTCAAAGAGTTTTATGAGAGAGAAGGACGATCATGAAATTTTATGTCTAAATTCTTTGAATTTCTAACTCTCTGTTTTTTTTTATTGTAAATCAGTTGTTCAAATCAGATTCGTGAGGATAATTACTGGGTTAGTATGATATTTGGATTTTTTTTTATAGTTTGCGTGATCTATAATTAACTGGCGCAAGATTGTGATCCACAGATCGTTGGCTGAATTGGTAAGTATTCCATCACAACTTATGATCCCATATGTGTTTTTCGCTTCTATTCTTCATCTGTTTTTGCCATGAATTTGGTGAATTGTGTTGGTAAATTATTGAATTAGACGTCGAATTTCAAAATTTCGGGTAACTTGTCAGAAGTTGGCAATTGAGATCTGATCAGAAAATTTAAGTAATTTTTTGTTTATACGTAGATGTGAAAACAACATCACGCATTTGAGTTACTCTTGTTCTCTTGATCTCAATAAATGAATTCCACTCTGCTTTGCATGTTTCAAATAGAAAGATTTTTTTCTTATCATCGGTTCGAGGTTTATCGTTGATCTGTATAGGGTTTATGTTTCATCTTCCTGATTTTGAATCGGAATTTTTGTATTCATAATTCTCCAGATTATTACCTCGGATCTGTAGATCATTAGTTTCATATTTGTTCAAATTATACTAATATTTTGGAGCTTAATTTCGCTGGAGATGATCATGAGATTAAAAAATTTGTTTTGGATCTTTGCAGCTAATTTTGTTATGAAAGATGGTGGTCAAGAGGAAGTTAAGTTCTGGCTCTAATGGCTTTGATTTCTGCAAGATTCCCAAGGCTCCTCGTTCAAGCAGGGTAAAGATTTGTTATGTGCTTCATTTGGATTCGTTTTCTCAGAGTAATTTTTTTTTACTTCGTCTCTGATGACTTGTGGCTTTTCTTGTAGAGAAAAAAATCGAGTAAAAGAGCTGATATTGGTGGCAGTCAGATCTGTGCAATTGATTTGCTCGCTTCTCTTGCTGGAAAGCTGCTGGAAGAAAGTGAAAGTTCGTCAACGTCTACATATGCATTTGAAAGGGATAATCACGGTCATTCCGATGGAGTGGTTAAGCAAGAACATGAAGATGACTATAACAAGCGTTGTAAATCTGAGTTTTCTGATCAAGTAGATCCCGCGTCAAAGTCCACTAGTGAAAATACTAGCGTGACCGGTTTGCATTTTTCTTCATTGGAAAACATCTTGGAGCAGACACCGATCTCGGATTGTAAGAGGGCTCTTAGTCTAAATCCCTTAGCAGGTCGTGAAAATGAGAAAGGAGATTATGGTGTTGTCGATGTGGATGCTGGGTTCGAAAAGAAAGAAGAAACCTGTGGCTTGGAACATCACGGTTTGATTGCAGATACTTTCAGCTCGAAGGATCCAAGTCAATTACGTTTACAGTCTCCAGAATCAGTCCATCTGGATCGCAATGTGAAGTTGCCACCATGCACGGATCATGTCAATAATTACTCTTTTGAAGGATATAGGAATCATTCTAAGTTAGTTTGCAGAGATAATGACGAAAACTATTGTAAGTACTACAAATTTAGTGAAAGATGTAATTCATATAGGCCTCCCAAACGGGTTGGAAATCGAAGAATAAAGAAGTCGGTGATGGCAAAATACGGGAGAGCAGCCCCCATGTTGAAGTGTTTTGACGATACTAGAACAGGTTAGTTTCATATTCTACTGTGTTTCTCTTTTGAGGCATTCGTTTTAGCTGCCGCTCTGCTCTTACTCTGCTTGGGATTTCTGTTTAGATGCTTGTTTGAAGGCACTGTATCACAAGAGAAAACTATGTTATGGTTACAACTCATGGAAGCGTGAGACCGTTCATAGAAAGAGAAGATTGTCTGACAAAGGGTTGGTCGTAAATTATGATGGAGCGCTTAGTAGTGAAAGTGTTTCCAATTCACCTAAGAAAGGAGAATTAGGTACATATCAATTTATATCCCAGATACTTCATTATCTGGCTGGTACGGTTTTGATTTAATGATATTTGGCTTCCTTGTTAATGTAGACAATGGTGTTCTCTCTGGCGGAATAGGTCTTCATTCAAAGGACTCCCGTGGTACGGGATCGGTTGATAAATTCATAAAATGTTTGACCAAGATATGATAAGTGGTTCTCATTTTGTTTTTAATTGTTTGCAGTAAAGCTCAGCATCAAGTCCCTTAAAATACCAGAGCTTTTGATTGAAGTTCCAGAAACAGCAACAGTAGGCTCACTGAAGGTGTGTGATCGAAATCGTTGTTCTCTTTTTATTT
>JAKUCM010002649.1:0-33619 GCA_023374145.1 Lepidium sativum | reverse complement strand
TTCAAAAAAATTTATTCAAATTTTTTAGATATACAGAAAATACCACGTTCTTCTCATTCTAGTGGTTAGAATGATACAATTAACGACTTTAGAATCTAATGTTTGATTCTTCCCTCTGCAATCAGTAAATTAAATAAAATTTTAGGGAATTCGTTTTAAGTTATAGATGAGAGCTTTTTGTTCTAATATTAATAAAAAAATAATACACCAAATGAATTTTTTATATTAAAATATAGATCTGTTAAAATATTATTGAATTTTTGGATTTATTGTATCGGTTTTTTTTTTTGTCAACTATTCTATTGGCTTTTAAATCCCCTCCTACAATTGTATGTAGGGGGTTCGATCCCTGGTACCTTGATGATTTGTAAAGTGACTACACTACTGGGCCACCTGTCCTCGGCATTGTATTGGTTTGTTTTAGATTGGATAGAATAGGTTTTTTTTTTCAATATATATTGTTTTTATGGTTTCTTTTGTCTTGGTTTGAATATCTTGGAGATGGAATGTTGAAACTGAGTTAAAAACGTACACGGGACCAATGGATCAATATTATTACTTTACATTCAGAAGTGTCCAACTGCAATAATTGCATTCCCAACTTGCATGAGGTACATGTCGATTAAAAGTGTATTCCTTTTCAACTCCATATGTCATGTTTTCTCTAGAAATTCGATTCATTTTTGTATACTTCTAAAAATATTACTAATTTTCTTTTTAAAAAGAATTTGCACTAATACGAAATAATTGAGTTGGTTTGGTTGGAGACTTTGCAAACAATTATAACTCTTTTCTTTTCCTCATCCAAAAACTACATCCGGATAATTAGTTTAGATGATGTGTTTGGATGGTGCTTCTGGATGATGTTTTTTTCTTCATCCAAAATTACATATAGATGATGCGTTTGGATGAAATTATGTTTTTTTGTACATTTGTATAAATTAGTTGGATGTAATATGTAATCAATGTTTGTTGTTAAATTATTTTTCTATGATCTAAATTATATTTACAACTACATAAGTATCAAAATTATTTTTAAAATAACTTATAAAATTTTATATTAATTACATAATTAAATTTAAGTAAATAATTATATTATAAAACTTTTACAAAATTATTATTTAACATTTTAATACAAAAGAGAATATAAAAATAAGAGAGAGAGTAAAAATGAGGAGGGAGAGTAAAAAAAAGTAAAAATGAGGAGGGAGAGAGTAAAAATGAGGAGAGTGAATAAAAAAAAGAGAGAATAAAGAAGAAGAGAGAGTAAAAAAAATACGAGAGTAAAAAAGAAGAAAAGGAGTAAAAGAAGAGAGATAGTAAAGATGAGGTGAAAGAGTAAAAAGAAGAGAGAGTATAAAAAGAAGAGAGAGAGTAAAGATGAGGTGAAAGAGTAAAAAAGAAGAGAGTAAAATTGAAGAGAGAGTAAAAAATGTGAAGTGAGAGTTAAAAAGAAGAGAGAGAGTAAACATGAGGTGAGAGAGTTAAAAAGAAGAGAGAGAGTAAAAATGAGGAGATAGAGAGTAAACAAGAAAAGACAGAGTAAAAATGAGGAGAGAAAATAAAAAAAGAGAAAAAATAAAGAAAAAGAGAGTAAATAAAGAGAGAGAGTAAAAATAAGAGATAGAGTAAATATGAGGTAAGAGAGTAAAAAAGAAGAAAGAAAGTAAAGATGAGGTGAGAGAGTAAAAAATAAGAGAGACAGTAAAAATGAAGAGAGACAGTAAAAAAAATAGAGATAGTAAAAATGTGGAGCGAGAGTAAAAAAGATGAGAGAAATTAAAGATAGATTAAGAACATTTGTTAATATTTTATGGGTATTTAGTCTTTCACTCTTTTTTTACAAACTCATCTCCATCCAAATGCACCGTTTAAACTCATCTACAATTTTGTAAAATTTTGGATGATTTTGGCAAAATCATCTAGATGGTGCATCTGAAATGAATCATATAGTTATGTCTAAAAAACAACAATGTGCATCTCCATCGAGATGAAACATTTGGATAATTTACGTTTTGATAATCTAAATTTACTGTTTAACCAAAAAAATAATAACATATATGGTTTGTTTACTCTCCCATCACATGTCTTATTATTTAGTTGAGATTAAGAGTTGATAGTCAAATAATATGCTATTTTTCTTTTTGATAGCATTCTTGAGTATATATTTTTCTTATTAACAATTAGATCATAAAATTAAATCTATAAATCAAACTCTAAAATTTTATTATGCGGGATTATACATTTATCTAGAATCAAATTTCAACAGAGAAGACTACAAGATGTGACACTAATTTGTTGAACATAATAAACAAATATCAAATTGTAAGTTGATATATTCATCTTGTATGAAAATAATTTGGGACCTCACAAACATCATTTTTGAATCATTAACATGATCTTTTTCTTATAAAGGAGACCGAAGTAGTTAAGATAAGCTCGAATCTCAACCGTGCAAATTTAGGATATTTTGGTGAAAATTACATCCATGCAAAAATAGAGTTACTGGAGTTTGCAAGTGGTTATAAAATACTGGAGGACCCTAAATTTGCACGGTCGAGATTTTGGCATGGTCTTGACTCTTCGGCTTCCTTAGAGAGGAGGCCGAAATAGTCAAGGTCGAATCTCGACCGTGCAAATTTAGGGTCTTATGGTGAAAATTATTACCGAGCAAAAATAGAGTCATCGGAGTTTGCAACAAAATACCAAAATACCCCAAGAAGAAGTTGGGCAAAACTAGGGTCACTTCCATTGTTGTGCAAAATAAGGGTTATCGAAGCTTTGAAAGTGTGGAGATGTCATTTTCTCCTTTAGCCAACATGTGAAGAGAATCTGGCCTTTTATAGCATTTTTTTCTTCTTGTACACTGTTTTTTATGTAAAACCCTAGTTTGTTTCTGTATATAAATAAGAGCATTGTACATCCATATTAATCGAGAGAAATAAATCTTATTCTTAAGGATGTATTACAGAAATATGGAGATGCATCATGCCAATCGATTAACAAGAGCAAGTCCACTGTCACCTTTTCCAAGCGGGCTCATAACCTATCAAGGATATGATCAAGAACAAATTACTAATATCTCAAGAAGGTGGAATGGGGAAGTATTTCGGATTACCTGAAAGTTTTGATCGAAGGAAGAGAGATCTCTTTACCTCAATCGTCGATAAGATCAAACTGAAAAGTGCATATTGGGCTAACAAATACATATCCCAAGCTTAGAAGATCACCATGATAAAAAGTGTACTAAAAACAATCCTTTCCTTTGCCATGTTCTGCTTCCCCTAGCCTACCTCACTGCACAAACAAATCCAATCAGCCATGACCAGATTCTGTTGGGATTCAAATCCAAGAGAAAAACAATTGGCTTGGACTTCATGGGAAAACCTTACAAAGCCAAAAAAGAATGGAGGCCTTGGATTTCGAAACATTAGTATATTCAAGCTGGAAACTAATACAAAATTCTAACTTGTTGTTGGCCCAGATCTTACTCTCAAAATACTGCAGGGAAACATATTTCATGAACTATACATAAAATATATTATCTCACATGGATGGAAAGGAAATCTAAAAGGTAGAGAACAACTTACCAAACACTTGGGTTAAGCTATTGGTAATGGGTGTTCTGTCAATGAAGGGTCTAGAAATTGGCTCTCAACTTCAACCTGTAGAGCACCGTATGAAGCACTCAAGGTCTCAGACCTTATAATACCTGAAATAAGCGAATGGGACTTAGAAAAAATAAACCAAATTACTCATGAATTCTCTAATGAAATCACTCTTATCAAACCGAGCATTAAAGGAGGCGGAGATAAGAATTTGGCTCAAAGAGCCTATAAGTACTTACACAACTCGGACAGGTTATACAGTAGCACTTGAAGAGATATGCCCGGTAAAAAAAATAATCCTCCACTGAAATTAACTAGGTCAAAGAGGTTTGGAACTTGAAGCTTCCACCAAAGAATGCCTTATGCATGTGGAAAGCTATGTCTGGAACTTACCTACCAGTGCTTCATTGCAGATTTGCTAGAAATGTATGGGAAAGTTCACAAATATTAAATTGGCAACAACCCACCAATGATACCAATCTCCTTCTTGTATGGAACTGTTTTAATCAAGCTCCTGATAGAGCAAGCTTGAGGCAAATTCTAATTTCTTAGTCAATATCGAGAAATCAATTGCTATACAAGTCTGAATATGCCAAAAGATAGCGAATCACAAATCGATTCAGCTATTTAAGAGGAGGAGGAAGATATACATTGCTAACGGCACTAACTAACTTTGATACACTGATCACGGCTTCGTCTTTGCCTCGCCAGCTGCCACGTCATTTCCGACAAAATGATGCGATCACTCCTTCTGAATCCTCGAACCCGAGTTCGAATCCAATGAATTCACCTCTTCACTTAACTTTGGCTTCCTTCTCACATAATATCTGTAGGGAATATCAATACCGCCGCGGGAAGAATCAAGCTTATCCCCAAACTTTCACTACAGAAATTGGCAATGAATATTTTTAGCCAAGTGCCACGAATCCTCATGAAAAGGCATATCCTTCCATGAAATCAACACTTCCATATCACTTAAGAGGAATAGCGTGTCGCTTCCACATAATTTAGACTCACCATTAATTCATCAGAAGTATTAAGAGACTCAGGAAGCTCGCTAATTAACTGATTCTGATCAAGCACGAGTTTCAGCAAAGACACGTGAAACACCTGATGAATGCGTGAACTGTCACGAAGACGCATGCGATAAGCTACTTCTCCAATTCGTTCCAGCACTTCAAATGGTCCATAATATCGAGCTGATAGCTTATGGCATATCCTCTTCCCCACTGTTTGTTGTTGATATAGTCTCAATATGAGAAAATCTTTATCACCAACTTTGAACACTAAATCACGCCTATGTCTATCTGCATTGTTCTTCATTACTGCCTGAGCATAAATTAAATGTTGCTTGATAGAAGACAGTAATCGATCTCTTTTCAATAACATCTGTTTTAATCAAAATTAGTCGTAGAACCAGACTCATAAGAAAAAATGTGAGGAGGATTTCGACCATTCACTACCTTGAATGGTGTCTCTTTTAGGGAAGTATGAAACAATGTATTGTACCAATACTCGGTCCAATGTAAAAATTTCAACCACTTCCGAGAATGAGCTGATGTAAAGCATCATATATACGTTTCTAAGCAATGATTGACCACCTCTGTTTACCCATCCAATTCAGGATGATATGTTGTTGAAAAATTCAATTTTGTACCTGCTAAATGATGATATTCTCTCTAAAATGTGCTATGAAATACTTTGTCTTGATCCGAAACTAATGATTCAGGAGGAACATGAAGACGTACAATCTCTTTGATAAACAAGTATGCTACATCCGTGACTGAAAACGAATGCTTCAATGTAAAAAAATGAGCCAATTTACTTAACCGATCTACCACGAACATAATGACATTAGCTCCTGTAGATAATGGTAAACCCTCGATAAAATCCATAGATAAGTTAGACCAAATTTGGTTTGAAATCAGTAAACGTTGCAGTAACCCCATAGGTTGTAAAGTGTTGTATTTGTGCGTTTTGCAAATAGTACATTCTGCCACATATCTTTGAAAATCAACTTTTATATTTTTCCATTGATCATATGGAATTAGGTGCAAGTAACAAGATTCATACAAATCAGGTGCAAGTAACAACTTTCTTATATGATTCGTACGAATTTTCTTTGAACATCAACTTTCATATCTTTCCATTGAAATTGAGCTTGAATCCGCTTCCAAAGTTTTGAAGACACCCGAGTGACCACTCTCAAGACTATTATGGAACTCAAATAAAATCAAAGGAATGAAATTGAAGTTTCGGGGAATACATAAACGCTTCTTGAAAAACACTTGATCATTGTAGATGGAGTAGTGTTTTGACTTCATTTCCCCTGCCTTAATCTTTGCTACTAATGTCTAGATTTCCAAAATTGTCTCTAACTCCTTATACATATCCTGAGCATGTAAAGACATAGGAAACGTCAAGGAAAACAACACATACAAAACATCAACGAGTTGACTTAAATGACAACGAGATAACCCATTTGCAGCCTTATTCTCCACTCCTGGTTTATATTCAATCTGAAAATATAACACCAATAGCTTAACTAACCATTTATGATAATCCATAGATACCTCACACTGCTCAAATAAGAATTTAAGGCTCTCCTGATCAGTTCTTACAATAAAATGCCTTCCAAACAAGTAATTCTTCCACTTGATGACATACAGAACGATAGCCATCAACGATAGCCATCAACTCCCTTTCATAAATTGGTTTACTTTGTTCATGTTATGTCAAAACACAACTGAAAAAGGCAATGGGATGCTTCCCTTGCATCAACATTGCTCCTAAACCTGCTCCTGATGCATCTACTTCCACAATGAACATTGCAACAAAATAAGGTAATATAAATATTGGAGTTGTCTGCATAGTAGCTTTTAAAGTAATAAAAGCCTTTTGAGCCTCAAGAGACCACACAAGCTGATCTTTCTTCAGTATCAATGTTAGAGGCTTAACAATCAACCCATAATGTCATACAAAACGGCTATAATACCTTGTGAGGCCCAACAAATTGCATAGTTGCTTGACAGTTCTCGGAATAAGCGAATTTGCATAGCACTGGTCTTTGTAGGATTTGTGGCTACACCCTCTTTAGAGATAACATGACCCAAATAATATATCTGATGTTGAACAATGAAGCATTTCTTCTAATTGTCAAAAAGTTGTTGTTCCTTGAGCACTTAATATACTATTTGCAGATGGTGAACATGAACCTACATAGGAGAACTGAACATCAAAATATCATTAGAAAACACTAAAGACAAACTTAAACAAGTTAGGCTTAAAAACCGCATTCATGAATCCCTGAAACATTGCTGGAGCATTGGTGAGCCTAAATGGGATTACCAAGAACTCAAATTGTCCATCAAACGTTCTAAATGCAGTCTTCTCAATGTCTTATTCCCGTATCCTTATTTTATGATAACCTGCACGCAAATCAAGCTTGGAGAAGACATATGCACCAGCTAATTCATATAGTTATTGATCAATAGCAGGTATGAGCCTCCCAATCCACTTCACACTTTCCTAACGTTCTTAACCATTAAATTCCCAAAATCACATCAGCAATTCCCAACTCAAGAGTCATGAAGTCTGCTTGAAACTGCAAGGAAATTCCAAATTTGACATCATGACAAAATTCTAAACTCTGCACCATCACAACCGTACCAAGCAACACATTACTATTAACCTTAGACGCTTGTAACTTGCAACATTTAACCATAAATGGAGCTATGAAGTTAAGCGTAGTACCACTATCAAACACGATCACTAAATTCGTCATTCGCAATACACCCCTTTACTTTGGTTGTTGATAATGATTTATTGCCACAAAACTCCTGAAAAGATAGTTCAACACATGATGGCTGCAACAAAATATCTTCCTCATCCTCCAAATGAGTACTATTATCCATAACAAACTCTGAATCCCCCACAACCAACAACACCTGCATCTCTTTCAAAGCACACTTGTGACCTGAAAAGTAAGGAGCATTGCATTGAAAACACAACTTCTTCTTCTGTCTCTCTTCAAACTTACCTGGAGATAAATTGCGTCTGCCCTTCCCATACGTTCCACTAGGCTTAAAACCTGCAATAGACTCCACTGATTCCCTTGAAGAAGCACCTGGAACAACAACTGAACGGTGTTTCCAATTAGAAACCTTTGTTGTAATCTGCTTAGTTTTGAAAGCTGCAGACCCCACCAACTATTATTCTCTGATTCAATTGATATAGGTCCCTCCACTATTCGAGCAATCATTACTCTAATGCTATTTCAATAATCTCATCTAATGTTTTAGGTTTCATCAGCTTTAACAACACTTTAAGTTCAAGTTTCAATCCCTTTTTGAACACTGAAATCTGTCTCTTCTCAGATTTGTCATCCAACTGAGAAGCCAAATCATGAAACTCAAACACATAATCGACAATAAAACCCAACTGCTTCAGTTTGTGAAACCTATCATGAGGAGACAAGTGACAAGCCTGATTGAATGTTGCTAACAACTTGTCTTTAATACCCTCCCAACTAAGAAATGGATGACGCTAAGCCTCCCAATTTAACAAGCTCAAAACACGCCCCGAAAGACTCAAAGATACCAGCTATAATTTTTGCGAATCCGAACACTTCCCCCAAATCAAAGAACCTTTCAACAATGTTGAACTACATATAAGGATCTTTTTCTTCAAAGATTAGCAACTCTATTTTCCTAAGAAGAGTATCCCCATTTGCCAATACGGACACCACAAACTGATCTTCACCATTCTCCACATTAACCAGAGGTGTAGAAGAAGACTGATTACCTTCCACACGCGCAGCAACTGACCGATATGAGAGAATTTGGCGGTCGAGAATCACCGTTCGCTGCTCCGCCAAGCAAAGCCATGATATGTGCCACTTGAGTGCTCATCGCATCTAGACGATCAGAAGTGCCCAATAACTTCAAAATCGTTTCTTTCTTTGCATCTTGAATCTTTGACGTCACTGAATACAACCTCTCGGCAAATTCTGATAGTCGTGATGTCACGTCATTCTTCGCCATGTCTATTGATCTTGTTACCGACATATTGAAAATATTGTTTTTGAAAATGATTTCTTAAATCATGTTTCTTGGTTGTTCTTCCATGGATTTCGAAGTTAAAACTCTTGTGTTTGCGATCGTGAAAAGAGGAGAAAATTTGTTGTGGTGAAGAACATAAGAGAGAGAAATTAATAGATGGCCACAAGGTTTTATTCATTGGACAATAAATGAAATTTCTTTAGGTGACTTTGATCATTGTTTTCTTGGCTTATGCCTTCTATTTAATCTTCCTTTAAACACTATTCTTAATTCTAAGTCATTATTTGCTTTGTTGTTGAATTACTTTCAGTTTAAATTTTAAAAACGTTTTTGTTTTGTCCATTGGACAAAAAGCTAGTCATTTTCAAGAAACTTTTTTTTGTCTTATATTCTGAATCTTTGTGGATTTAATTACTCAAAACCCTTGTTTCCTGCCTTTACTTGAGTCCATACCGTATGAGTTTAAACCTTGGGCTAGTTCTTCTTTTTGTGAAGTCTGAAACAATAAAGGCTCATTGTAGTTTTGATTATTTTTGCGGTTTGACTCAGTTTCAAATTGTGAACCATGGTAAATCATACTTGATTCTTATGAATAGAGTGTGCAAAATCATTTTGAATCCATCTTATTTGAAATTTAAAACCTTGGACTGTTTTATATTCTCTTAAAGTCCTTGGTTCGATTTTTTTTAAAATGTTGAATCTTGGTATTTGTCTCTAACCCGTTTGTGAGTTTTGGTGTCTAACCACTTTGAATTAGCTAGGTAAGCTCTAGGAAGGAGTATAATCTAGAGAAGATGAAGAAGACGGTAGACCCAAAACCATAAGGGGGAGAAGTGTTGGGATATCTTAAAATGCCCAAGGTGTTGGCATAAAATGTAAGCAACAACTTATGAAGATAACAAAAGCTATCTCTCAAACCTCTTCTTATTATTATCTTATACCATTTCTTGCCTAGTTAATCATATTTATAGTCGGTTTCATTCATACCTTGAAGCCCTCAAAATGCAAGATACATTAATATTTGCATACCTTTTGATGAATGTATAACTTAGAGCATTACATGATTATTCCCAAGAAGTATTGGACGAAAATGAGCAAGCTATTGGGTATTGAAATAGTGTCAATAAGGACGAGTGTGGTGATAATCTTGGTATGGAAATGACCAAGTCATTGCTCTGGTTTGGTGATGATCTTGGTATAGAAATGACCAAGTCATTGCAACTATTTGGAGGAGGAAAAGATTATACCTAATGAAGATTTCAAAGTTTTGATAAATTGATGCAATCACTATTCTATATGGTGTTGATGAAGCAGATCCTTTGTGGAGTTCAAGTGAACTCAAATCATTATTCATGAAGGGTCTCTACCAAAATTTATGTGCCAAAAGTTTGGTAAATAAGGTATGAAATATCAAATAATCATTCTCCTTTGGTGATTTCACACCAAACTCTGTGTGGAGAGGATAAGAGCTTATCGGATCTCTAGACCTTTAGTCACACACTCTCCATGTATTAATTGTTCATTTGATTTGTTATACTAACTACCAAGTTCCTTGTGTGATCAGAGTCAAGAATAGATGCTCAAAGCACTAAGGATGAAGAATCAAAGACTTGATATATCGAAAGTAAAAATAGACACCAAAGAGGATGTCTTATTTATGCGGCTGTCAAAAGAGAAGTTGATCATGATATGGACTTCTCAATGACATGATTTGCTATCCTTAATGATGAACATCAAGTTGTTAAAAATGGAGAAGTTACACTCAAATTTTGAAAGTGCTGTCTGACAAAGATGGCAAAGAGAAGAAAATTGTCATTGGTGTCACAAAGACAAAAAAAACATGAAGGCATAGGAAGGATGAAACTTACATGACATGAAGTGTTCATCCGGTCCCTGAGCTAAGTTGTCCATATTCACATCAAAGGTATGTATTTTATCCCTTTGAATTGATTTTATCAAGTAATGTTGTGTGATTCTTGTGAGTGATAGCTAGGTCCATGTGATCAATGCCATTCAAAGAAGTTAAGGTTATGGAAGTGTCAAAGTTGGATCCTTTGACGATGGTTCTCTAAAGAGTGTTAATAAAGAGGATAAAGCTGAGGTCGAGTTATGAAGGAGTTTGAATATTCAAAGCTTGGGATGGTTAGTATGCCTAAGCCATGTCCATGATCCACACTCTATTTTCCTTAAGCATAGTTTTGTCACATGTGGTTTTCTATGCTAAGGCTTTTAATGAGATGGGGAGTTACAACCTTCAAGCTTGTCCATAATGTTGACATTGCGGATTCAAGCTTGAGGGGTAATATTAGAGAAGAGGCTGAAGTAGACAAGATAAGGCCGAATCTTGACCGTGCAAATTTAGAGTCTTGTAGTAAATATTATCACCATGCAAAAATAGGATCATTGGTGTTTGCAAGTGGTCATAAAATACCGGAAGACCCTAAATTTGTACGGTCAGGATTTGACTACTTCAACCTCTTCTCTAAGTAGTTTAAACAAGACTAAATCTCGACCGTGCAAATTTTGGGTCTTCCAGTGAAAATTATCAGCCTTTAAAAATAAAATCATCGGAGTTTGCAATAGGCCATAAAATATCAAAAGACACGAAAAAGAAGTTGTGAAAAATATAATCACTTCTAATATTGTACAAAATAAATTCATCGGAAATTCGGAAATGACAAAATAGTAACTAAATCAAACATGACCGTTGGAAGCCATTGAAATTGGTGTGGAAATGTTATTTTCACATTAGCTAACATGTGAAAAAAATCTTTCCTATTTTTATTTTTTTAATCTTTTTTGTATATTGTTTTCTTGTGTAAAAACCTTAGCTTACTTTTGTGTATAAATAGGATCACTGAATATTCATATTAATCAAGAGAAATAATTCTGTCTCTTCACTATTCTCCTTATTGTCAGCCAAATGGCCACAATAGTCTTTCTCAAACTCAAATTTCTATCATTGTAACAAACTCTTCTTCTCTTCATTCTCAAATATTCTTTAATCTATTTTTATTTTATGCTTCTGATAAAACTACCGCATTCTTTTCTACTATATTAATTTAACGATTCAAAACACTATATATATACACATTCACATAAAGTTGTTATAAAAGTTTGAAAAATATCCGTTGGACGGCAACATCTTCTAAACGACTTTGAATTCTTTTCTGGTGGACCCGATGTAGGAAAAATGAATAATTTCAGTTTCATAGTTATTGACTATTCTTATTCTTACTAGAGATAATACCGGACTATGCCCGTTCTTATACTATATATACATCTATATATATTTTTGTTTAACATATTTATTTTCCCATTTAAAATTTCGTAAAAGTTTGGTCTTTTTGTATCTTTATATAAATATTTTAGCAAGTAAACTCGAATATAATTATACATTATTATTTAAGAAAAATTTAAAATATTTTTGAAAACTTTTTAATAGTTTTTTAAAAGTCTTATGAGTTCAACTAAGAAAAATAAATACTTTGTAAAACGATTGAATGTCTATACTAATTATTAACTTTTATTAGTACAGATATGTGATTTTTGTAAAACATCAAACAGTATTAAATAGGTTGTTATGCAACGTAAATTAGTAAAATTTAGTAACGTTTTCAAGAAAATCATTTATTTGACCGGTTAAATAGGATTAAATTTAAAATAATAGAGAAATCCCGGAAAATTATGCATTTTAGCCACCATTATTCAACAATTGAAGTAGAGAATCACGAATGGAGAAAATTCTGCAATTGTAGATTCGAGATAGCTGTGAGCATTGATCATATATTCATATTCTTTAGTTTCTTTTAAATTCTCTATGTTTGTGATTTTGATTCATAAATCATACTATCGTTTTTTATTTTCAATGTCATTTTAATAGATTTGTTTGCTTTGCTTGTATTCATATATCAAATAATATATCTATTGTAGCATAGTTCTTTAATAGTATAAAAATAATATAATAATTTTAATATAAAAAATTTTCTGAAGCATCAGCACAAAAAAATTGAATGACATGTCGATGTAAAAGTGTTTTAAGAAAATTTTAAGAAAAAAAATTCCGTGAAGTTGTAACTTAATATTTAAATCATACGTTTAAGTAATTCACTTATATGGTTAAAGAATAATAATATGCATCTACATTTTTGTTTAGTTATAATAACTAATCAATATATACATATTATTTTTAACTCATATTCCATTAGCTATAATAAAATGTGTAATTAATATCTAAATTAGTTTCAAATATCTTCATCAAACATTATCTTTTGTTAACAGTAATATTCAAAAAATTTGATCTATTATTCAAATCCTATAAAATCCAAATAATATTTAGAAGAAATAGATTTCAATGTACCTTGGAGTCCAAGAGGAAGAGTTCAATGCCCATTAGAATATTGCTCTTTTTTAAATTTCTAGCTTCCTAATGATGCAGAAGTCGTGCAGTGACCTCTTCACTTCAGAATTGGCCGTCTATTTATTTTACACATGACTATTAATTTATTTTACACATGAATCATATATTAAATATGCATTCTATATATTGATATTTATATCAAATATTTTATATATTGGTGTTTTGAATAGTATAACTATATGCAAGAGAAGAAGGATATAAAATAGATATTTTATATTAAATAGAATAAAAACGAAGAAAATGTTTTATATAACATATTTGGCTTTTATAATAATTAGAGATTGTGTCGTTTCCAAACCGGACCGAGAAGTTTCCGGTCACGTAAAATCGAGTTGTAAATAAGTTTCAGATATAACTTAATTTAATGTGAAACCTTTGAATATCCATACTACAGCAAGTAATGTGATTAAGCAAATAATTGTTTTGAGTTTTTTTTTTTAAAAGTATTTCTAAAAAATAAACTGATGTGGCAACAATATAGGAGTTTCAGAAAGATGAGTTGGATGGCTTAAGAGGTCTCAAAACCTTTCTTTTATTAGTATAGATAATAGATAATAATTAGAGATTGTGTCGTTTCCAAACCGGACAGGAAATTTTCCGGTCACGTAAAATCGAGTTGTAAAGAACTTTCAGATGTAACTTAATTTATTGTGAAACATTTGAATGTCCATATTACAGCAAGTAATGTGATTAAGCAAATAATTGTTTTGAGTTTTTTTTTTTTAAATATTTCTAAAACATAAGTCGAAGTGGCAACAATATAAGAGTTTGAGAAAGATGAGTTGGATGGTTTAAGAGGTCTCAAAACCTTCCTTTTATTAGTATAGATTTTGAAATGTTGACTACATTTCTTTAGATCAAAGTTTCTTCACAACAAACTAATACTAGCCAATAATATGTGTAAATATTGTTTCAGTTCTATCAAAATAAGATTTAGCATGCATTATACATACGGTTATAGTTAGAAAAAAAAAAATTTATTGTATAAATTTATTAAATAGCTAATTTATAAATGGACGACGTGCAGAAAATTCTCTAAGTGATAGATTGGATTGTGTGTAAAGTTATTCATAAGGTGGGCCAACTGATTGTTATCATATAATTAAATTGTTGAAAATTATATAAAGGTGATGTTTAGATCATCGCATCAAGTCGTGCTTACGCTTAATATGCACATTATTTAATCCACCCAAACTCATTTTCATATTAGATAAAGAAAACTTTAAATTAGGCCTGCGCATGATAACCGAACCGAATAAACCGAACCAACCGAACTGATCAGTTCGGTTTTTGGTTCTTATTCGGTTCGTGTCTTTAAACCAATCGGCTACAATTTATAATTAAATTCGGTTTACCGTTTGGTCTGTTTGGTTTACTGTTAACCCTTCGGTCAACCGAGAAGACATGTATATAAGTGCAAAACCTAATCTTTTTTCTTCCTCTCTCGCCGACTCGCAAACCCTAAGCGATTTCGGCGAAATCGTATCGCCTTCTCAGCTCCGGTTTCGGCTCCGATTTTAAGCCGCTCACATCACCGCCGACTCTAAGGTACTTACTTACTCACTCACTACTCGCTTTTTACTCGATGTTTTTCGCCTCTGCGATTTTTACTCGATGTTTTCGCAAAAAGTTTTCCGAAATTTTTCTCGAAGTTTTTCTTGGTTGTGTAACTTGATGAGTTGATTGGGTGATGGGTAGAGAACTTCTTAGATTGAGAAAATGTAAGGTTTATTATCTGCTATAGATTTTGGAATTCATGAGATCTGCTAGAGATCTATTAGAGATGTACTTAAAATTCCTCGGATCTGCTAAAGAGCGTTAACATAGACAAGTTTGTTGATTTAGAATTTAGGGTAGTGACATCGACTGTAAGGTTTGTTGATTTAGGATTTAGGGTAGTGACATTGACTGTAAGGTTATGAACCATCTTTCCGCATAAGGATTCTGCACCTATAACACATATTTGATCCTTGAAATTTTTTTATTCAATCTCTTTACACCTTGAACATATTTGATCTTTCTCCTCTTCAGTTGTTTCTCTGTTGATCCTCATTGCGTTCTTCATGTATATGAATATATAGGATAGTAGTGAATGTTTTTACCTGAGACATCATTGTTCGAAATTGTTAGTAGAATGTTGTTTTAGAGTAAAAACCATTTGTCTTGTTCTTACATTCAAGTAATTCTGAATTGAACAATATAGAATTGTGAGTTGCATTTGTATTGTCATTTGTATTATCATTTGAATTGTGAGTTAAATTCAAGTAATTATGTATTCTTGTTATTAAATGAATGCTTAGATTCTTGTCTTCATGTCTGTAAATGCTTGTCTTCTTGTACACTTTGCTATATACTTTGCTGGATTTCTTGTCTTGTTCTCTTATTGTCTCGTTTGTCTGTATATGGTATTGTTCTTCATGTAAGTTCTATGTCTTATTAATACTTATTCGTTTGCAGATGGCTAGTGAGGGCGGCAACATCATGGAATGTGAAGATCAAGGAATCCCTGAAACACAGAGGTCGACTGCTTCAGGTCGGCCACCAATTCCGAAGAAGAAAATAGCCAAAAGAGGAGAGGTATGGAAACACTTTATTCAGCTTGAAGAAGGTAGTAAGAAAAGTAGTTGTCGTTATTGTGGTCAAAATATTAGTTGTGACTCCAAAACAGTAGGCACTAGTCCAATGAGAGGTCACATAGGTAGATGTAAGGCTTACAAAACGTTTCTTGAAAGTGGTAGTCAAAAGGTGTTTAGTGGTGATAGTGATGGGAACATGAAAACCACTGTCTTTGATCCGTTGGCTTTTAGGAGATCGGTTAATGAGTTGGTTGTCATCAACGAATTGCCTTTATCATTTGTTGAATCAGAGGGTTGAAGAAGTTTTTGTTTCACTGTTTTCCCCATGTATAACACATTTTCAAGAAGGACATGTACTAGAGACATTGTTGCTTTGTATAAAGAAGAGAAGACTGCTCTAAAGAGTTTGTTTAGTGATGATAGGAAAAGAGTGTCTCTAACCACAGATATTTGGATGTCTCCAATAACTTCCTACAATTACATGGTGGTCACAGCTCACTGGATTGATGCGAATTGGCAAATGCAGAAGAGGATAATCAGTTTTAAAACCATCACATATCACAAAGGGGAAACAATTACGGAGCATCTTGTTGATTGCTTGGATGAATGGGGCATTCAAAAAGTATTCACAGTGACAGTCGACAATGCAAAAGGTAATGACAAAGCCTTAAAGTTATTGTCAGAGATATTAAGATTAAGAGAAACACATGCATTGGTTTTAGGAGGTGAATTGTTACATATGCATTGTTGTGCTCATGTGTTGAATTTGATTGTGAGGGATGGTCTTGCAAATATAAGTGATAGTGTAGGCTCTATTCGGAATGCAGTTAAGTATGTTCGGTCATCATTTGCAAGGTTAAAGTCGTTTGAATTGAAGTGTGATACATGAAAAATTTCCAGAGTCAGCTTGGCATTAGATTGCAAGACTCGCTGGAATTCGACTTATCTGATGTTGGTTTCAGCTCTAAAACTTCGTGTAGCTTTTGAGAAGTTGGCGGTTGAAGACATGTTGTACAATGAATACTTCAAAGAAGACAACGAGAAAGAAAAGAGAAAACAAGTTGGACCACCAACTACTTCAGATTGGATTGAAGTGCAGAGGTTAGTGAAGTTTCTCAAGATCTTTTTTAATTGTACTTTGGCCTTCTCTGCTTCAAAATCGGTCACGTCTACTCTTTGTTACAATGAGATTGTAACAATAGAAAGGAATCTGATTACTAAATGCACTAGTAGTGATGAAGAAGTAAGAAAGCAAGTACTAGTTATGAGGAATAAATTTGATAAATATTGGGATGGTTTGTTGAATATGAATATGCTTGTGATAGTTGCTAGTGTCTTTGATCCACAGAACAAGATGCAGTTTGCTTCTTTGTGCTTTGGAAAGCTGTATGGTCAGGATACCATAGAATGTAGACAACTTCACAATTCTGCAACAAATTGTATGAAGAGCTTGTATGCAGAATATAGTCTTAGGTTTAAGCCATTGGATCAGATTTATGTAATTGGAAATAGAAGTGATCATGGAACATCTGAGCAGCCGAATGATGTGTTTCAGTAGTCCGATGATGATGACGATGGTTATGAGAATGGATTCAATTTACAGTCAAATGGTTAGTGAAAGGAGCATTGAATCAGAATGCACAGAGCTAGAAGTCTATTTGTCTGAAAAAACAGAGGCAAGAGTGGATAACAATTTAGGTATGTCTTTTGATGTGCTACTGTGGTGGAAGAAAAATAGTGCAAAGTTTCCAGTTCTGTCAGAACTAGCTAAGGATGTCTTTGCCATTCAAGTCTCGTCTGTGGCAAGTGAGTCTGCATTTAGCACTAGTGGCCGAGTATTAGACTCGTATAGGAGTTGCTTGACACCTTATATGATAGAAGTTTTATTATGCACCCAGCAATGGCTAAAGTCTTCACTACAATCTTAAGCACAAATGGCTAACTTGTCACAAATGTTGGAGGAGGGTTGATTTCTTTGAGTCCCTAGGTAAGCATACAATCTTGAGTCTAAGTTGATTTCTATGAATTTCAGTTTCTAACCACTTTTCATTTCTGTGTAGATGAAAGAAACTCACAAGGATGGGCATCTCCAATCTGAGTGTATCATCTCATGTATGTTTCGTATGTTGCAATATTTCAAAACCAAAACCTAATGTTTGTGTGTTGTATGATTCTTATGTTGTATAATATGAGTGTATTATTATTACTTGAACAAAACAAGATTGTGTGTTTAGTTTAGTGTATGTGTTCTGTATGTATGTATGTTTTAGTATAGAACCGAAATTCCAAAGAAATTAACCAAACCGAAAAACCAAAATGGTCATTACCAAAACCGAACCGAAGAACCGAATATTCATTAATTAAACCGAAATAACATCAAATTTACAAATAAACCGAAAAGACCCGAAATTTATAAATATTTTTGTTTTATTCGGATCGTACTGTTTGAACAAGAACCGAACCGAACCAAATGACTAACCGAACTAAACCGGTATTTTTCTGTTTCGGTTCATTTCGGTGGTAAAAACTCCTACCCGGAAAAACTAAAAACCGATGGAACCGAACCGACCGAATGCCTAAGCCTACTTCAAATCATTAAAATACAATTCTGGAAGTCATCTATGTGACAACTTGTTTATAAAAGTCAAATAATTGTTATTTCATTTCTAACGTTATATCTTTTGCCTTCACGCATTATTCTATGTAGTATTATTATAGTACAAACGGTCGATATAAGTTAATTACGCCTATAGTCTACTATTTTCTTTTTAGGGAATTTGCACTGTATAACATAAAAATACATCCAAATTAGTTTTCGAGCATACTCTATAATTATAGGTTCCTGTATATAAGAGGTAAGATTTTTTGCCCCTATAAACTCACTCAACAATATGAAAATTATAATTTCTTATTTACAAATGGAAATATATGTGTTGGTTGTTACGTAGGACAAATTAGAAAAATGTCAAACGAGCAAATACAATTGCCTTTTTCCGAAAAAGAATAAAATATTTCTTTTATCTTTTTTTCTCTCCAACTTCTTCCTTCTTCCGTCTTTTGTCCATTGTTTTTCTCTCTCTCCAGCTTTTATTCTCGTCTTCCATTGTTCTCTGTTGTTATCGCCGTTATTGTTCTTTTTCCATTAGTTTCTTTTCTTATACCTCTTCCATCATTTTAAACTATTTATCCCAACTG
Source organism: Lepidium sativum (assembly GCA_023374145.1). NCBI lineage: Eukaryota > Viridiplantae > Streptophyta > Magnoliopsida > Brassicales > Brassicaceae > Lepidium > Lepidium sativum. Next base: position 14,760 of record JAKUCM010002649.1, on the reverse strand, counting down.
TATTCCGCAACCGTTGTATTTGTAAACCCTAGATATAAAAATGTATGAAAGTTTGGCCTCAGTCCCAAATGTTTATGGTTCATTCATGGCTTTTAACACAACATTGAACCGTTTTCCACATATTTATTGTCTATTTATACTGTAAGACCCAAAATGTTTTAAAGAATAATTAGGGTTAAAACCCCAAAAGTCCATGGCTCACCGATTGCTTTCTCTGTGTGTTTGTTATTTGGTCGTAATATAGGTTTCATGTTCCGAGTTATATAAACCCTAGATTGTTCTAAGTTTAGTTCAGTTTCTTTGTCTATTGTGCTTTGAAGTTTTCATACAGTGTTGGACTCATTTGTGTGTTTTTATTTCGTTTTGAATAAAATATGTCTATTCTGCTTTGCTGTTTTTAGACAGTGTTGGAATAATATGTGTGTGTCTATTTTGTTTTGAATAAAATATTTCTGTTTTGCTTTGAAGTTTTTAGACAGTGTTGAACTAATTTGTGTGTGTGGGTATTATTTGGTTTTCAACTGAGTTGTCTGTCTATTTTGCTGACTGTTGAAATGTTTGCGGCGATTGCTTGTTGTTGTGATATATAGTAGTGTTGAAGATTAGAGGTAGTATTGACCTGATAAGATGCACTGTTTAAATTATAGTAGTGTTGAAGATTAAATGTAGTCTCGTTTAAACTCAACACAAAATCATTGAGTTTAGTATCAGTTATGATATGATATGGAAATTAGGATTCGTGTGGGTTACATTGTGAGGAAAATTGCAATAGGTTTTGCACATCAACATATTCGTTTTGAAAGACTTAAGTGCCCGTTTTTTTCATCACCAGTTGTTAGCTAATAATAACAATCTTATCGGTTCCCTTTGTATTGTAGCATGCATATATATATATATATATATATATATATATATATATATATATTTACAGCTAACACATCATGTTTTTTTTTTTTGGTTTTCGATAGGGGTTTCTATGGATCCAAGTAACCTTCCATCGCGGCTGATCGCAAACAGCCAATTTTCCGCTTGAGAAAAGGGTTAATGTATACCAAAAAATAACGTACGTCCAGTTCTTAGTTGTTGCTCTTTCAGACGATGAGAATGTCTATTTCCAGATGAGCCAGTTGAAAGATTTGTTATAGTTGGCATCAAAGAAATATGGACAACTTTTGCTGGTGAACCCATCCGCTTCTCGTTTAGAGAATATAAAATTGTTACCAATTTGTTGTGTGGCAAGTACCCTAGGCGCCCAAAGAAGAAGGCCAAGAGCTCCACAGTTTCAACTGAGCCTCCTTACTACACCATACTGTTTGGTCGTGCTGAAGCAGTCACTGTTGATCATGCGATATCTCTTCTTAGGAAGGGTACTATAACTGATCCATATCGGAGGCTGCGCGTACCTGCGCTTGTGCTTGTAGATGGACTACTGCTCCCAACCTGCCATAATTCTAAGATCTCCAAAACGCATGCCGAGATGATTGAGTATTTGGACTCTTTCATGTCGTATCTGTGGGCCAGGGCTTCCTTTGACATGATTATGTTGTCTATTAAGGAGAAAGATTTTGCGTAGCTTGCAACTGGAAGCTATGAAAATCAAGGATTTTTCTATGCATTGAACTTACTAGGAGATAATGGCTTCGTGAAGATGTCCGCAAGATTCTGTTCTGTCTTCACATAAACCGGCTTGATCAAACCATCAACTATTTTCTCTCTTACTTTGTGACAATCCATCTCTAGATGTTTTGTCCTCTAATGGAAAACTGAATGCTTAGATATGTGAATTGCTGCCATTGAATCACAAAAGAAATCAACTGCTTGTTGTTGTGGTGTGTCGAGTTCTTCCAAAAGGTTCACTAGCCACATAACTTGAGAGCAAATCTCATTGCTCGGTACTCTGACTCTGCTGATGAGAGGGAAATGGTCTGCTGCTTCTTGGACTTCCAAGAAATGAGTGAAGATCCAAGAAACATGCAGAAGCCAGAGATTGATCTACGCGTATCCTTGCAAGTTCCCAAGTCAGCATCTGTAAATGCTGTGAGGATAAGACTACATTATGTTGAGTAGAAAATACCTTTCCCTATACTTCCTTTTTAGTATCCGAGGACTTTGAGAGCTGCATGTAGATGTGAGTCCCTTGGTGCCCGGTGAATTGACAGAGCTTGTGCACTGCAAAGGTGATGTCAGGCCTCGTGCCAACTTGATCCTCTTCCCCAGGGATCAATCCCAGACGAGGGAACCCTAGGAGAGCCGCCGATAGAAGAACCTTTTTTATTATATCATCAGGGTAATGATCCATCAACCCGCTAGTTCGTTTTATGTATGGTAAGGTACATCATTTTTCCAACGAGTCTTCTATACATCTCTGGGTTTGACAGAAGTGGTTCTCCACTATCTAGGACAAGCTGTGTGTTTGGTTCCATCAGCATTCAATTTAGTCTCATATACCCACCTGCATCCTATTGCACGTTTCCCTTCAGGCAAAGTGCAAATAGTCCAAGTTCCAGAGTTCTCTAAAGCTATCAATTCTTCATTCATAGCATCAATCCAATCCTTTTGATTCTTAGCTTGAAAGAAAGAAGTAGGTTCCGAGAAAAGACTTACAGAACAATTGTAGATCTTGTATGATTCTGAAAGGTTGTCCGTAGGAAACATAGTTTGCCAATAGGAATGGCAAGTAGTCATGAAGATAGCCAGGTGCCTTAGTCTTCCTCTTGACTCTGTCATTTTCCACCTCTTCTCTTGCACTGACTCGGTCTTTTGATACATCACAGTCTTCATTCTCAGTTTCTATCTCCTCAGTGTGTGGAGCCATTAAAGAATCATGTCGAAGAACATCTTTTGTCTTGCTGTTATCTACTCTGGTTGAGAATAGATCGTCTATCTCTCTCTGTTCTCTGTCTTTAAATGGGAATATATCTTCGTGAAACACCACATTACGTGAGATGTGAATCCCATTTGTCTTATAATTTAGAAGCTTATATCCCTTGTAACCTGCAGGATATCCCAAAATCACATGAGGTTCAGCTCGATGATCGAACTTGTGTCTTTGTTTCTGAGATGTTGAACTGTAGCAGAGGCACCCAAAGACTTTCAAGCCTCCATAATCTGGAACTGTATTCCTCAACATTTCATAAGGTGATGCATTCTTGTGAATGGTAGCTGGTAACCTATTGATTAAGAACACCGCAGTGAGCACTGCATCCCCCCCAATAGTCAATTGGTACGTTGCTCTGAAACATCAAGGATCTGGCAACATTCAGAATGTGCTAGTGCTTTCTTTCCACCATCGAGTTCTGCTCTGGCGTCTCTGGACAGATGTGGTAAGACTCTATTCCTTTTGACTTAAACAATTCTTCAAATCTCAGCTCTGGTGCGTTATCTGAGCTCACACCTTTAACCACCACTTTAAATTTGATTTCCATTTTTCTCAGAAAATCTGGAAACACTTGCAAAACATCACTCTTCAAACGCATTAGGTGAATCCAAGTTACCCAAGTATAGTCATCTACTATAGTAAGAAAGTATCGGTATCCTTCTAAGGTTGGAACAGAAAAGGGGCCCCAAATATCAATATGCAAAAGATCAAAGGGGTTCTTACACATGTTATTTAAAGAAACAAAGGGTAATTGCTTTTGCTTAGCCAAAGGAAAAATATTTCAATGAAAACTATCTTTATTTCTTCTAGTGACACCAAGTAAATTCATTACAAAATCTACTTTAGCTTATGCAGGATGTCATAACCTACTGTGCTATAGAGAATTATTCAAAACAACATTAACCGAGAAAGAAAGGTTTTTGACAGATTGATTTTCTAAAGAACTCTTATCTAGAATGTAAAGGTTTGATACTTGATTAGCTTGTCCAATCATCTGCCCTTTGATAGGCTCCTGTGTCACACAAGTAAAAGGATCAAAAATAACACGACAGTTTAACTCTCTAGTCAACTGACTCACACTAAGAAGGTTAAGAGTGAAATCTGGAATATAAAGAACACTTGTCAGTATCAAGTCTTCATTAATTCTAACTTCTCCCATTCCTTCAATACGAATTGTCAGTCCATTTGGTAGAGTTATAGTTTTATCTTCAAGATTAACTAAGTTAATCAGTAGACTTTTATCATGGCTAACATGATGTGTTGCTCCACTATCGATAATCCATGATTGATTAGTGAACCTTACCCCAATGGTTCTCATTATTCCTACAAAATTAAGTGTAGATTCTGAGAAACCAATACCTGGTGAGGCTGTGATGATTCCTTTGTTACTGGAGGTCTGCAATTCCTTGTTAGATGGCAACGATAGCTGAGAGTTAAAATGGGCAATCACTCCTTCCATCTGGTCCTTTGACAAGCTTTTAAGAGTTGTTGAAGTTCCTGCTTGATCATGTTTACTATCCAAGAGAGTTACTTGAGTAATTGTCGGCCTATTTTTGGTTCTGTTTTCCTTTGTGCTTGAATCCAGCTGGATATCCATGTATCTTGTAGCACTTCTCAACAGTATCCACCTGTATATCCACAGTGACTGCAGACATGCTTGACTTTTTGGTTAGAGACAGCAGAATTAATCGAGCCTTCTACCATGCTTTTCTCTGAGAAATGATAGGTAGCTGCATTTGTCACATTCGTGATATTTCTTTGGATGTGGTCTTGATCTAGCATGTTGTAAACTTCCACCAGATTTGGTATTTCTTTATGCATAATGATCTGACTACTTGCATTCGCATAGGATTCATTCAAGCCCGCAAGGAATTTGATCAACCTTTGTGCGTTCTGTTTTCAATGATGTCTTCTTGCAGCATTCACAAATTTTACAGACATCTACACATTCTGCACCTTCTAGATCGTCCCATAGAGTCTTCAGCTTAGTACAATATGTGGACAAATCCATTGTCCCTTGTTGGTGAGTCCAAATTTGCTGTGTCAGTTGATAAGATCTTGGCAGATTGGTGATGCGAAACCTAACTAGTAAAATCTTTCCATATCTCTGTGGCATTTTCAAGTCGAAGTATGCTACTATAGATCTGCTTGTTAACCGAATTCAGAATCCAAGATTTTACCATTGAGTTGCATCTCGACCAAATCATGTAGTGAGGGTGAGTTGGATATGGCCTAGGAACACTACCATCAACAAAAGCTATCTTATTTTTCGCATCTAAAGCTATATTCATCGCTATGCTCCAGGTCGTATAGTTAGTTCCATCTAGAAACTCCGAGATAATTGCTACTCCTGGATTATCTCACTAGTCAAATAGTAAGGGGAGAACTGTATACCTTCAAAATCAAGATTTTTTCCAGTCGACATTGATTCACTGAGTTCGCATTTCCGAAAAGATTCTTCGAGATCGTGGAAACTTGATTTTCACCATCGATTTTATCCGAGTTTTGCGATCTTGTCGTGCGATTCGATATACCCAATCTTCTAGATGTCGCCGATCTTTTGGTTCCTTTACGAACAACCACCATGATTGCCAACCTTCTTCGATCAAAAGGAAATCAGAATGATTCTTTACGGAAAGAAGAGATGATGAACAAGATGAAAGAGATGAAATTGAGCTTCTTTCTCAACAGAAAACGTTGGATCGTTCCTGCTCTGATACCATATTGCAGTATAACACTCAAAATTCAAGAAAAGTTGAAGAAGAAAGAAAGAAAAGAAGAACTCGTATCCGTTGTATTCATCATCGTCAAAAATTGTATACAAATTCTCATATATATATATATGAGAACATATAAGACGAAGAAGAAGCTTTCGGTTTAATCAATGTGATTAAACCGATTACAATTTAATGAGAACCAAAAGAATAACATTGAACCGGTGTTAAATCCCTGAACCATCGAACTATAAGTTTAATACTCCAATAACAACCTCCTTTTAGGTTGTCCAATGCTCGAAAAATTGATCAGGAATACAAGGTGGTACTTACTTAGTTGACTACATTTTTATAATTACCTGCTAATTTATCTATAAACCGCGAAATCTTTTATTACCCGTTACCAATCTTGTTGTCCTACTTTCGCGTTCAGATTGTGTTATTTGTAAACATATTGATTGTCTGTTAAACATTCTTAACCTTGTATATTTCCTGTTGCAGGTTGGTCACTAGCAAATTATTTTTTGTTAAAATTTTCTTAATTGGCTCTAACGGAATCTATTGTTTATAATGGTATATGTAAAAGGTATCCGCTAAAGTTTATATTTGATTATACTATTCCCCTAGCTAGGCCTCTGACAATGTGTCATTGATGTTCCTCATATTTTGTCGGTTTTGAGCTCATTATTACGGTTATATTTGGGAAATTCGTCTATGTTTTATTGAGATTTCAGGTCAGAAGCGTTCAGAGTTGGAATCATGTTTGAAGGTGGACTTTGCAGAGGTTTGAAACATTTTTCGGCACTCTCCACGAAAGGAAGGACCGATCGATCTACCAAGGATTGATCGATCAATTATCTAACAAGGATTATGCGCACGATCTGAAGAACGACTTGGTCTCTCAGAAGATCGACTCAACATCCAAAGATCGATCAATCGATCGATGCCTTTCACAGAAACCTAATTTCACAATTTTTCAGCTCTTGTTTTGGGCCCCTATAAATACTCTTTTCCTATTTTATTTTGAGAGCGGTCTTGGAGTTGTGAGAGAATGAATTTTACAGAAGTTTTAAGAGTTTGTAAGGTAGGAAGAAGATCTCTTCATACTTGAGAAGAATTTCTAAATCCTCTTTCTCTTTGTTAATGCAACTTCAGTTTCAGTTCATCATGATTTGCATAATTTATTGTTCTATGTCTGAGTAGATCTTAGATCGCATCTAGGGATTCTAAGGTTTTAGAATTTACTGTTGGAGAATATAGGATTGATGAATAGATGATTCTCCTTCTAATACTTGAGTTTAATGCATAAATTAGCCTGATCACCTAGTCGATGATTTTAGGTTGTTAACATTCCAGAAGATTGTTAAGAACTAGAACTAGAATAGAAGAGCAATTCTTTCACTACCAACGAGAGTTATTGCTAGGTTGGGTTGTGGGTAATTGAACCTAAGCAATAAAGCCTACTTGTAATCTGAAACCAACGAGAGTTAGGACCTTTAGGTTATTAATAGAGGGGTAGATTTAACGAGAGTTGGATAACCTTTATTTATGTTCAAGCTGAGAATAAGATCAGAGTAATTCCTGAAAAGTTTCCCTGACAAGAATTCTAACTTCTTAATGAATACCCGACATCCGATTGCTTTAGTTATTTGATTACATTCGCGTCAAAGTTGTTAGAAGTCACTTCTCTAATTTTGATTGATATATGTTGCGATTGAATAGAAGTTGAGAGTGTAACATGGTTCTCTGAGGAATTCAACCCCTAAGTACTATTACGTTTGATGTGCACTTGAAGTAGGATATAGGCTTAAAACTCGTAGTATCAGTCACACGACATGTACGCTCAACAACCTTCAGACTAGGCATGTAGTACAAATGCAACCTCGCTAAAAGTGCATGCTACTGAACAGGTGTGCTACATTTTCTAAGTCAATGGTAATACTAGCATATCTCTTCTCGTAACAATATCTCACATATATCTTTATGTAGGAACCGCACATGCGTACCGCTCCACCACAATCAACAACAGAATCTAATCACCGCCACCAGCGGAATTGTTACATGAAAGGGTGGTGCTTAAGCCCTCAATAAGTTGTTAAAGTTTCCATTTTGTTGACCATTCTCTACACAGATAAAAATCACATTTACATCAGACAGACAAAAGTCTTATACGTAGCCCGATCTCTGATCATGTGTAAAGTATAAGCTCATAAAATTTTTTCCTCTGCGAAATTTTTTTTGTATGTCAATGCTCCCACTTCTTAGCAAGGTTCCCCATCACATTTTGCTCACAGCTTTCATTCTCCTTAGGACTAACCTAAGAATAGCAGGTGTGCACGGATGTGGAGGTCCAGAAGGGAACGCCTGAGCCCCCAAAATTTTTTATTCAGGTATCCCAAAAACAACACAGTGCTAACTATTACCTTTACTGCTAATTATTGTAGGTATTATTTAACTTTTCTTTATCTACTTTAACCCGCAAAAACCTCCCCCGATTTAATTCTTCTACTTAAGGCGGTCGTGTAGAGCACAAATCAAATTCTCCCATGGAGCAGCACAATGTAAACAACCCGATCGATCCTTGTCTCCCCCGAACGAAGTTCATGTGCTGGCAATAAAGGGCATAGACACCATTAAGGTTTGCCGCGACTAACATTATCTTTATATGGTAATTTTTGCACTCATCTACTCTTGTTCATGCTTTCTTGCTAGGCATCTCTAAAACACACCCTAAAGGTTTATGTTAGGGCCCAACTTAGGCAAAAACCACCTAATGTAAGAACCTCCAACACCTTTATTATATGATAACATTATATATATATATATATGGTAGTTTTCGCACTCGAAAACTCTTATTTATGTATTCTTGTTAGGCATCACCAAAATAACGCCCAGAGGAAAATGCTAAGGCACAACTTAAACAAACAGAACCTACTGTCAAAGTTCGACCCCTAACATGATTATTATATGATAACATTGTCATTTCCAGATAGCGAATTACTTACATGTTGTCAAAACTATAGGCAAAGCAAGTACCATATTCTAAGTCTTCGCCGCCTCTCAAACCAACAATCGCTCCTTTAAAGGCCATCCTTGTCCTGAATATATCTATGAAGAGTAAAAGGGCTCAGAATATATATCGAGAATTGATGCTCCTTTTAACTGCGATACGAGGACCAAAAGTCTCATTCGACATCCCTGGCCTAAGATTGAGGAAGCTAATATTAACTACAAGAATCAGCGTTTTACCAGCTCAACTGAGAGAGTCAGAATTGCCAGGTGTGAGACCTCTCTGATCCCAACCACATTTTATATATAACTTTTCGGTTACTCGATTCAAAATTTTATATGCGGTAACAATTTGCATAACTGCTACAGTCCATATTTCTGTTGTAAGGGTGTTTACATAGGTGACACCTCCTATCTTACCGCCAACAAGATTGAAGAAGTCGTTGAGAGGCAGAAGCCAATGACTACCAATGCCATGGCTGCGTTAGTCATTTTCATAAGGGATTTTGTTAGGCGTACAGCTGATGGGGTCCCAATTGTACATGTCCATTCCAACATAATTTCCACCCCAACATGCTCGTTTCCTAGTTTTGTTGAGGCTAAGACTCCGTCAAATACTAGTTTAGCAAGATGCTTATAGATGCGTTTAGCGGCATGTTTGCGGTGGGGAAGGTTGAACTTTTTTTGTTTCCAGAAGTTATATATGCCCCTTTTAATTTTGACAGAAACCACAAGGTTGTTTTGCGTACTCATCTACCGTCAGGTAAGATCTATGTTCTTGACAGCAATGTGAAGCTACAAAATGATGTCACAATTAAACGTGACCTATAACCTCTAGCAATCATGATGCCTCACCTCTTCGTCAAGCAGGCCTTCCCAACGCTAGCTCAATGGTATGCGAACAATACATTAACTAAAATATCTAATTTTTTCAGTTAATATTAAATGGATTTTATAAACACGCATGAACCTTCTAAGCCATTCATCATTGAACGTGTTCACGGTAGTCCATAAGTGTCTTATTAATCTTACTCTGGGGTAATGGTACCTCTGCTCATCAAGAACCAAGTCAAAGGAGGTGTGAAATGGTGCTCCTACATTGAGATAGATAAGCTTAACTACCATTCCAAAAGGCTACTTTCCGTGTTTGTGTAAAACAAGATGTGATATCACCAAGTCTCACCAGTTCTAGAATCTAGGATTCTTTCGGTTAACCAAAACAAGTTGTGATCTTAGGTTATCTATCCAGCATGTGTATTTATTATATTTTGTTTGTGTTTCTTTTGGATCCAGACCACTATCTTTTAAATAGAAATATGCTTATGTCCTTTTTGGTTTGATGTCATTAATTTCTTAACTAATCTATGTAATATTTCCAGTTTTATAGTTACATTATATCTTATCCGCAACCTTTGGTTTCAACTGCTAATTAATTTTCAAACTAGTTTTACAGTTACATTTTATCTTGTCCGCCATTTTTGGTATCAACTTTCTATTTTATCCCATATTATTGGCATCAACTTTTGAAATCTTTTTTACTATAACATTCTACCTTATACAGAACTTCTAGCTAAAACTTCTAAAACTTTTGTTATCGGTTAATATTTATCTCCTTTTTCCTTCATTGTTTATACTTGCCACCTTAAGATTTGGTTGAGCCGATAAGACCAAGTATGTGCTCGTCGCAGACTCAAGGCAGTTTTGCTGGGTCGAGGCCACTAATTCTTCCGACAATAAGCATGTTATAATACTGAATTAGGGGCTATCCATTTGACAATCATATATATGTCAATATGAAAATCAAAAGATAAACATGGGTTTTAGAGATAATCACTCTGCATATATTATTTCCATACTTATTCCTTATCATCATTTACTTTTCTTTTTTCTTTATATTATCAATATGATTGTTTATTGTTGTTTTAGCATAGCCAACTCATTCTTTGGTGCACACATCTTAAAACTCACCAATGTTTGACTTGATCATCTTCTAAGTCTAAGACTTAGCATTTACTCATACACATTATGTTGTCAAGTTCAAACTCGAGATGCAATTTCAATATATACAAGGAGGATAGGAAGGTTCTTTAACATTTTTAGGGAAATTTACATTCGTTCAACAATCATTTTCTTGAGATTTCATTATATATCACATATCTCAGATCCACTCCATCACGCCCTATTTACATCAAGGTTATAGTTGATCTCACCAAACGGAGAAAGGAACATATTTACATCACATCCATAGCTGATCTGGCCGACCTTAACTCCCGCCCTGCAAAACATAACATTCAATTCAACAGTTGTTAAATTAGTTAGCCATAACACTAATTTTACATTAAAAATTTTACGGGTGCCTGCAGGTTGATCGGTTGTGTCCTAGGTTATAGCAGCACATCGCTTATGCAGAACCCTATGATAAACAGTCCCCCACATGCTCCCTCCTATTCGCCAGTGAAGTTAGACTGCCCACGTCTGGAACTGGCATGATTATCCTATTGGCCAGTGAAGTATTGGTGCTATGATAAGCCCCATGGAGACTTTCCATTTTTTCCATTGTGGACTGCAACAACTATGGCGTGTGTACAAGGAATAGTTAGCAGCTGAAATTCCTTGCATGTACACGTCTTTTCTCTGAGGCACACACAAAACCATGAATCGTCTGCCTCTCTCACCTGCAAGCATAAGGAAAGGAAATATTCGCTTCAGGCATCAAAAATTAAATGTATTAGCGAACTTTATAATTATATGATACAATTACCGTTATCTGGTAAAATAAAGTATACAGAAAATGTTGTTTCTTCATAATTGTACCTCATAAAGCTTCTTTGCCCTCCTTGTTACTCTGTAATCTACCCCCCTTTTCAAACTTATGCAGCAGCATATCATGTATTTTTGGAGGCACAAAAAACTCAACAGAGTCAGCCACCTCCAGGCGAAGGGCTTATCATGTGACCAAAGTTGTTCTGATGCACTCTAGGATCAAGTAAACTTGATAGTCTCGAGAAATCGATAATATATTGTTGAGGGATTCGGCTATGTTGCTTTTCATAATATTGTACCTATTGTCGACGCACTAAGCTCTAGTCCAATATTCAAAACCTATTTGCAGTAGGGATTCAACACAACTTGAACTTGATATTTGCAAATGCCTTTTGGAACTTCTCAATGCGGTATGTCTTTGTTGCAACCGCGAAAGTTTCCCCAAACTTTTTTTCTTGAACGCTGCAACTACATTCCTCACCAAATGTACAACACACGCTCCATGGTATGTTTGAGGGTATACCTTTCCAAAAACAGGACTGTTAATTACGCCCATTTCTATTACTTATCAAATTCTTTCAAGTTTAACAACTAACAGTATTATTATTATCATATAACAATCTTGTTATCACATAACTTATTCATACCTTTTTAACACTAGCATAAATCAATGAGTGCATGCCAGAGAAAATGTTGACGTCGGAGCCATTAAGAACAATCTGCCTGAGCTTCTCTAAAAACCATGTGTATGCGTGGTCGTTCTCGCTGTTAACTACTGCAAATGCTATCGGATGTAGTTTCCATCTTGTGCACTTGATGCGAGTAAGCATCCACCATACCGGCCTCAGAGATGTGTACCACCAATAAAAACTACCTTCTTCATGTACAACACACCTACAATAGATGCATGTAGTGCATAAAAAAGATACTTGAAGCGTTCTACTTCATGATCATCCATCTCTATGTCCAATGCCACTATCGATCCCAGGTTTGTCTCTACCAAAAACTTGATATACTTCGGCAGCAACCCATAACTCCCGAGAGCAGACCCCATCGCACTATCCATCACTATCTCCCTCGCTAGACATGCTTTCCAATAAGAGATCTACAAGCTTTTCTTCTGCAGCTGTAGAAACATATACAAACGTTATCTGTTAATTTAATAAGTACCTATAAATGTTGTTTGCTACTTTGTTACATATATGTAAACGTTATTTGTTAACTATTATTATATCTTATAAAAAGTGTTATCTTTTAATTTAATTTGTATCTATAATTTAGACGATAACTTACATCACGCATGACTTCACTGGCGTCAGGGCCTTGTCCAAACCCAACGTACTTACTCTTAACCAATTCTCCAATAACAATTGTCAACGCTTGCTTATGGATATCATACTTTTCATCAATGCTACAAGTATGGAACGAAGAGATTTTTTGAATGACAAATCTATGAGTCCCTGACATCTTTGTTGCATAGACCCTCCATGGGAAAGTTTTCCCAACACAAAACACGTTCACCATCGCCGGATTAGACCTATCATAAATGAAGTGGAACTTATTGGTGATCGCATGGATGGTCAAATTTGTTCTACAGTCTTCTTTATCTCAGAACACCCGCCCTTAAAATATTTCAGCGCCTTCGTAATCCACATCATGCATAGCTCTTTGCACCTTCATATCCGGAATAATTTTTTTAGATATCAATTGTTTTTGTAGTTAACATTTCATGTATATGCAAACTACTTCGTAAACAAGTATTACAACATTGTATCATCATTTTGCCTCAGTCCAATAGAAATAACAATTATTAATGGAACTATTAAGGAACTAACCCAATTCGTCGTTTTCCTCAGGAGGGTCATGAAAATATGGAGGCGCATCTCATTCATGTAAATAATTTGGCACGGGGAACCTCGGTCACAATTTTAATCTCATTATCGGCATCACATGGGTTTTTAGATGGACCCCCTTCTTCTATTGCTACATTCCTGGCCCCAAGGCTTACTGGCTCAGCATATGTGTCTACCATGATAAGGGTTTCTCTAAGTTTTATAGATAACTATTTTGGTAACGGCTAAACAAGTTACTATACTACATACCCATTAGAGTTAAGCAATCTTCAATGTCATCATCCGAGTCAGTGAGGTTGAGATCAAAATAACCACACTCGCTACTGCTAGAGCGGCCTCTCCGAATACCATCATCGCTGGAAGTCAATGTACTAGACTCCATCCTCAGAGTTCCAGCATAGGCCTCTTTGTTTAGATCAACCCCAACACCACTCCTCATGTTGCTACTTCCATCTAACAAGATTGTTTTGCTCCCCACAAATGCCTTTCAAAGATCAATAGCATATGATCCTATCTAGAACCCCCCTTTGCTCATGTCATGTGTATACAGGGGGCAGTTGAGGCCCTCATCTCCCAACATGTTGTTTCCCCTTGTCATTCACCATGTTATGTCCACCAGCCGATGACAAAAAATAATGACATACCCAATCAATATATCAATATCATCTACATATATTTTTAACGCTTATCTAAGTGTTTGTTATCTGAAACTCAAAATTACTTTCGATCATGTTGTTTGAGCCTATCATCTGAGGATCCATGTGCAAAGGCTGGAGCAATCTTAAAATTCATTTTACAGTTACATTCCATATTATCTGCAACCTTTAGTATAAACTGCTAATCTATTTGTTACCGGTTAATGTTTATCAGATTTTACCTTCATTTTTTCTGATGGCCACTTCAAGATTGGGTTGTGCTGATAGGACCAATTTTGTGCTCGTCGCAGCATCCATGCGGTTTGGCTGGGTCAAGACAACTAAATCTGCCAACAATAAGCACGTAATAATTGTGAATTAGGGGCTATGCATTTGATAACCAAATATTTGCTTGGTTACAATATTTCCACCTATGTTTTTGCTACTTGTATTTATCATACTTTGGTCACTTTGCCTCGATACAACTAATCCTTAGAGATCATAAATTACAAGTTATCATGTTTGCATATCATATTTGTTACTACACATAGTATCTACTACATGTTCTTTATTTAACATTATCAGTTAACATTAACAGAATTACCATTCTTGTCTGTGTGTGCAACGTCGAGATTTGTGTGCGTTGGGAGTAACCAGTCTAGGCTTTGTCCTGTTGAAAAGTGATTCAAATTACAATCAATGATTTCAGTTACATGTTTTGCTAGTTTTTATTTCTAATCAATTGGGAGTTTCAGTTTTTACTTTTAATTATAGGACATAATGAGTTCATGGATGTAGTGGGTGCTGTTACATTTTTGTTTTTTATAACTTCATGTTGTCTCTTTCATTTTCCATTATCAGAGAATAAAAGATTTTCAGCAAAACTTTCTTTGTGTTCTTTGTTCTTT
>JAKUCM010002648.1:0-43444 GCA_023374145.1 Lepidium sativum | reverse complement strand
TTCAAATACTGACACAGTTCCATTGTAAAAGATCGTCATAGGTACGACTTCGTTACTCGGCCTGTGGATTTTTAATTTCAAATATATTTTTTTTTCCTCTAAAAAAAATGAAAAAGAAATAGTGCCGGAAAAGAAAAATACCTGGCGAGAGAAGCATGAATCGGGATCTGAGTTTGATCTTTCCTCGGAGAAGACGGAACTGAAAGAGATCTGGTCGAAGTGTCGGAATGGTTACCACCGGAAGCTAGAAGCGATTTGATAATCTCTGGATCGATCTTTGAAATCGCTCCTTGAATTTCTGTTATCAAAATCAATCATAAATAAAACAATAGAGCGAGAGAGAAGAAAGAAGTAAGAAAAGAACCTCGGAAACTACGACGGCGATCGAGGAATTTCTGAAACTTAGGCTTAGGAACGTTGTTGGTTTGGTTACTGTCAAGTCCGAGGAAGTCGAGTTCGACGGTAGCTTTCGTCATCTTCGAGAGAGAGAAGAGAATGAATTTGGAGATGAAGAAGCAGAAGATGGAAGAAGAAGTAATGAATTGGCTGAGTCAGGTGAGAGATATTAAAATGTTGAACCTGTATTTGATTTATTTATTTAACGCACGAGCTTCATGTTTTTTTTTCTTTTTCTTTAATTAGCCTCCCTAACCTCTTCCTATCTAATCAATTAGTATATCACAATCAAACACACATGTTTAATAGTGTTTATGCATAAATTAATAAATACTATACTGTATTTTTTCTATTTATTAATCCACCGGAAATTTCGGATGTCCAGTGAAAATACACACTATAATGTGTTATTAAAATATCTTATAGTATAAAATATAGTGACCATACCAACATTTTCTTCTCGTTGCTGCTCACGTTCCTTCCTTCTTCTGACATTATACGTTTTCTACTCTACTCTACTCTTTTAGATCTCTATACTTTATTTTTTCCAACATATTTTTCTTTTTCTTATAAAATTTTAACTTTTAAAACTGCTGCACACATGATTTTGTTTTCTTTTAAATAAAGATAACAGCACACACCTATTTTATTTACTTTTCTTTTTTCTTTTCCTAATGTTTGACCCGACAATTTGTAATTTGGTGCATGTATCTCAATTTATAATTTGTTACATGTTAGGTTTATTAAACATTCAACATTTCTAAAACTTTACCCTAGACAAAGTATTATATTTGAAGTACATTTATAAACCAATCCATTTTTTCAAAATAAACTTTCAACGTAGTCACTAGTCAGATAATAAATTGAATTTGTGATTAAACAGTAACGGGCCTAAGATTTTAGAAAATCTGTAGGTTTAATTCTTATGCTCGGTGAAACTAAAGCATGTTTTTTATGTTATTGTGTTCATATATTTCAACTATCGAAATACTCGAAAATAATAGTTTATTTGTGGGATACATTATTTTCATAAAAATTATCTAAACTCATCCTTAAATCTTGAATATGTAGTGAGTTACAAAAAAAAAAAAAAACATACAAAAAAAGTTTTATGACCATTAGAATATTAATTGTGAATTAAATTCAGTGTTTCTAAGAGCAACAAAGAAGTTGAAGTACACAGGGCTTTGAACAGATTTGGATCTAAAGAAAATCAGGTCAAGTTGGAATTAGTTTTCTACAAAACACCAAAAAAACTGTGAATCCTTTGGAAAATAAGATACATATCTTTTTAATTTATCTTTGAATTTCACATGGTATTAATTAGATGGTGTTTTTCATGTGTGGCTGCTCCTTTCTCTACCAGAATTAGTTACACATTTTTACATTAATTTCCCCCAAAAAGTTATTGACCCATTCAATGAAATTAACCTGTTCTATCTCGTGAACAAATACATACGGAATTATTCGAACTCAATATCATATCTAGTGAAAACTAAATGACGTTTTATATGGTAAAATATATTAAAATCACAATGTAGTTAAAAAAAAGATTAACAATTGATATAAAAATCTGAATGCGATGGAGTGATAAATAAATAAGAAAATAAGAATAACCGGTTATATGTTGGAGGGAGCTAATAAGAAAAAGAAGAAAAGAAAAGAAAAGAGAAAGAGTTAAAAAATGCATGTGGAACACGTGTTAGAGATGGAGCAGTTAATGTCAAGACATGAAAATAGTGCAAAAGGCGCAGCTCTCAATAAAGTCTGTCTAGGGTTTAGCGTCGGTCTCATTCATCAACTTCTTTATTCTTTTCTTCCTCTCATCATTATTTAATTCTCAGCCTTCTCACGTTTTCTCTCGGCTACTCTCATTTATTATCCAACCTTACCAATTTCTCCCTCTTACCTATCTTTTATTGACCAGTTTCCCCAACTTTTCCTTCTTCTTCCCAAGTTACTAGAGTTTTCACAATTTTAGCATGTAATCTTCAAAGTTTAAACAATTATGTATGCATAGTAGTTCTTCATTTAATTTTATATCAACAGTCTACTCACTAATTCTCCAATGCACTTTTCATTTTCTCAATCGTTACCTTAATTGTTGGAGGTGAACCTTACTCTCATATGAATTCACACGACCCACCACGACTTCACACCAGCTCGGCTTGTGTCAAAACGAGACATCTCGAGACTTGCCGTAATCATCAAGAATATCATCTCGACAGAAGATCAACTCGACAGAGGATCATTTTGACTAATGTGTGAGACATTTAATGTTGTATGTAAGCAGTTCAACTGCCTAGTAGCTCGATGACCCCGTAATAATGATGACCACTAGACTACTGGTCCAGATCATTATTGGTTGATCTAACCCCAAATAAGCTTGTCCTAGCCATTTTGGCTATAAACTATGATATTTGTCACGCTAAACTCTCTCTTGAAACTCATAAACTCTCTCTTATAACTTATAAAATTTCTCATACACCAGAGATCGAACTTCTTTGTTACTGTTGACAAAAAAAAACTATCTTGTAACTCATAAACTAATTTAATCAATATTTTATTATCTCACCGCAAACACTAATGTACGTATAACAGATATTTGCGTTGATGAAGGCCTATGATTTGAAGGAGTTGGTTATCGGCCCAATATGTCTTCTTTTCCAAATTGCCAATATGTTATTTGTTCTAATTTCTTATAATTATTAGTTTCCGAAGGTCCAATATGTTTTTCCAAAGGCCCAATATGTTTTCCGTCATCGGTGTTTGTTTGATCTGTTTTCGAATTCTGAGCCCAAATTACTAAATAAAAATGTATCGAACTTTAAATTGGGAAATACAAACCCAAAGTGTCTGCTTCAATCAATGACGACAAGGTTCTTATACTCATTTTTACTGATCGTAGCTTCCATGACAGTCATGGGGTCAATCTCTCCGTCATGATCCAAAAACACTTTGATCAAATTCTTCGAAAACCCACTCACCAACGCCACTCCTTTCTCATTTCCCGGCACCGGAATTGACCTTGAATCCCTCAGATTCCAAAACACAATCTCCGGCACAACTTCACCGTACCCTTTCTCTCTGTACTTCCTCACTATCACTTGATAATCTGTTTCCCATCCATTCCTCGAAGACGAAGCTTGATCGAATTCCATGTCACTGAACACAAACACCCTCTTGATCATCTTCTCCGGCTTCAGTTTTCCTTCCACCGCCACTCTCAAAATCAAATCAAACACTTTCTGGATATCAGTGTTCGCTCCCCATTCCATATTTCTCACAAACTCTGTTTTCGTTCTCAGATCTTCTCCTTCCACCAATTGCAATTTCGGATTTTCGCTGAAAGTTATAAGCTTTCCTTTCCATGGCTCTTCCGATAATTCAGAAACAAGCAAACCTAGAGCTACAGATACCTCCATTGGAACACCTTCCATAGATCCTGATACGTCGGATACAGCGATGCAACTTGTTAGTGAACCTTTCTTACTCAGATCATCCACCATTCGTTTCCATTGCAGCTCAGCGACTTGTCCACTGTCTCCGTCATCTAAACTCCCAATTATCTCGTGAGGTAAGAGAGCACCAGCGGCTACAGTTGTTTTCCCCGACTTAGCATCTTCCAAATATTTCTGAAATCTCTCTGCGTCGTGGTTCAAAAAAATCTCTTTGTAAGACTTCATCGCCACTGACGCAACACGATTGTACGGAAGAGATTCCCAATCTCTCGCTCCCATGTAAACCTCAGGGAGTTGCAGAGTTTTCCGGAGAGGAACTAAAACTTGCTTCCGTAGCCGATCACGAATTCTGTACGCGTAGTGCGCTTCTTCAACGCCTTCGTATTCTGGGTAGGATTCACGAGTAAAGATCTTTCTAGCGATGCTTTCGCAGAGAAGAGTTGCTTTGTCGAAAGAAGAATCAATCGACGGACACCATTTAGCCGCTAGAGAGATTTTGTTTGGTTCACCGGATGTCAAAAACTCGAGATCTCTCTTAAGGAACTTTGCAAATAGATCAGAGACGCGTTCGTGAAGAAACCGATAGTCTGGGTCGTGAGAATATCTTGTAAATGCTTGCTTCCCCAAAGAAGCCTTTTTTTGCTTCCGATCCAAACTTGCTCTCAATTTCTCCGCTTGGTGTTTCTTCTCCGTGTTCGCTATCCTCAGCTCCCTCGTCGCCGCCGGCTTCTTTTTATTACTCCGACGACCCATCCCGCGACCACGAGAAGAGAATCTTCCACCTCGAACAGAGAAAGGAGCTCCTCTACCTTGAGATGCAGATGCTCTCCGGATTCCGCTTTTTCTCTGGTTCCATTCAGATTTCTGGATCCTACGGATTTCAGAGCCTTGTAGAATCCGGCATAGAATCTCCGGAAAATCCTTAAAGTATCCAAATTTAGAGAGGGATTCGAGGTTACATGCTAGTGTTTTGGGATGACAACCATGGAGCCACAAAGCCGCTGTGTAAAACCCTTCCTTATCGGATTTTCCAGTACCACGGACTCCACGAAGATTACAGATAAGCTTGAGAGTGGTTAAGGCGTCGTGATCCCAAGCCGCTCGGAGTCTCTGCTCTATAGATTCCTTGGGCGTGTTGGGGACAACGTGGAAGAAGAAGTCGAGACAGGGGTTGCCTGCGGAGAGATACGTGGCGGATCTATTCTCGGTGTAACCCATTTGAGGAGAAGAGACGATGTTAACTCTAGTTGACTTGTTGAAATTTGAGACCATTAGGTCCATGAATGGATCACTTGGACCAGAAACTGTGATGGGTTTTGGGATGAGAGAACTGGGGTCTCTGAGCTCCGGTGGACCAAGCAATGAAGGATACATGGTTATCTATATGTACCAAGGTTGATAGAGTAAAACAAAAAGCACAAGTGACAGATCAAGAAATAGAAGAGAACTGAAAATGGATCAGAGAAGTAAAAGAAGAGAGTCGAGAATGATTGGTAGGACGATAATGAATCAAGGAGGCTGCACCAGATACTATTTGTAGAAAGTGCAGATGCAAGCTAGGTCTTCGTAAAGTTATTTAAGACATAAAATATCAAAAATATCCTTAATAGATGATAGTCTCCGAGGTTGCTTTGGTCTTTTACGCAAAAACCTGACTCATTGCCTTGGGGATCACGTTCTTATCAAAGACTTTGACTTTAAGTCGTATTATAATAGTCTAAGCTGCGTGCTGGCAAACGAATCTACGATTATAAAAGTCTCAATGATTACATATCTACATATCTTTTGTCTGATTTTGTACAGAATAACTTAAAATTTAAATGCTATAAATTAACAGAACGTTGGAAAGTGAAACCAGAAAGGAATCGAGATACAAGTGAAAAGTGAAAACCAACTACAAGTCTACAATCATCAAAAATACAAACCGAAAAAGAAACAAGTAGAATCAAACATACAAACCGAGATCTGAGACTCACAAATGTAAAGGTCCGAGTAATAAGTTACATACAGAAGAACCAGAAAAAAAACAATGTCAAAGGAAAAGAGACATAAACACATCAAGGAATATGCCTTAACGAGGCAGAGAACTACATGCGGTTTGAGAATCAGAGACACTCGTGAGCAGATGATGCGTGGCCTTCTCGTAGTTTACAAAACCCATGAACCAGAAGTCATGTCCATCCACTGTCGTCACCTGAATATACTTTTCCGGCGGATTCTCCTTCATCACCACCGGATTTACCGTCGCAACATTCCCCAAAGGTATCACCACCTGCAAATAAACCAATCCATCAACATCGAATGGTATTTAATTATTCGATTCAGATTTTATCCTGTAATCTCCAGTTTCAATAGTTTACCCTGTAGTAGCTCCAAGCTTCTTGACCAGAAGGTGCTGTGAAGAAGAGAGGACGGTCACTGCAGAAAGCAACGCGAGCATTCGAGAGATACATCGTTCCAGCGACAGGACCTGTCGTCGTTGAAAGGTAACAAGCAAATGTTTTCTTCAACTTCTCGTTCGGCTCTGTTCCAAAACTCTGCCTGAAAAGCGACTCAAATCCTCCTTTCGTTATCGCTTTCGCCGTCAAATTAACCTTTCCCCAAGCCGTTTCTGACATAGACGGACCCGTCTTCACTGCAGAAACAAAACCCACGAAATTCATCAAATTTGATGCTTCAAAATCCAATTGGTTCGAATGCTCTTAAGTCAGTAGAGAAGAAAAGACTAACGATTGTGCCAAATGTTACGTGCGACGGTCTCAGCCTTGTTGCTCCAGGTATTGAACATACCAATGACGGGTTCCAGAGGATTGTTAGTTGGAGGGTGTTCGACAGGAGAGTAGATGACGTAGGGTTGGTAGTGCGTCCGTTGGTTATCTCCGGCGACCCAAGCCGCCGCTTGCTGGTTATCGGGATGAGCTACGGGATCAGCCGGAGCTCCCATCACGTGAGTTCCCCATTTCTTCGGATCCTGAGATGCAGAAGTTGTTTCATGTTGTTGGTCCTCTGTATCTAAGGTTTTGGGTTGCTCTTGATTAATGATCTGAGGCCGATGATTCTCATCTTGAGATCCTGTCATGGCTCTAATCTTCTGAATTGGCGAATGACTCGAGAAAGTTCTGTTAAATTAAATTTTGGTTAGATTGTACTGCTTTGATTTATTTATTTATAAGGAGTGGATATACATTACACATATAAAACGCGGTTTGGATTTGCCTCTGACACGAAGCATTTGACTTTACTCTATATATAAAATCCCTTAACAAATAAGAAAACAATACCATAACAATTTTATATATTTCGTTAGTATATTTTTAAAAATATAAAAAATGATTTAGATCAGAAAGGTCGCCATGTGAATAAATAATTGATTAAATTTGCTAGAATCTTCTTGCAATTGTCGTTATGCATATGAGAATAGTTGGAAAAAAGAAACAGATAAATTGATAACACGTTCTTCTGTTCTTTGGAGCCCATTAGATGTGTCTTTTAAGCCCAATACTGCTTATTAAGAAGGCCCATTAGATGTGAGTCTCTTATCTTCTAGATGGGAGCCTGTCCTCGAGAAGATTTAGAGGATGAATCCTTCAAAGTGAAAATTGCAATTAATCTCAATTACAATTAGGTAAGCGTGTAATCGTCAGAGATCTAGAACTTTCCGTAGCTCTGTTACCTTCCGCGTAATTTCCTGGGAAGAATCAATACGGAAATTGATTAAAGAGCTCCTTGATAACAGCTTCGTCTTCTTCTGTTAATACTTCGCTTCGCGTTTCCTGAATCATCTGAAATCGTTGACCGTTCAAAGAAGGATGTCGAAAGAGGGGCAAACGGTGATCGGAGTTCCATATTACGTAGGGCAGAATCCGTATCAGGCCGGAATTGTGCCGCCGAACGCAATCTATGGTGATCCGTTGGGTGCTCCGATTCAGCAAACGATTTATCGAGATACTCCTGCTCCTTTCAATTGTCTTTATTGCGGCAATACTGGTCTCACCAATCTTAGGTACTCATTTACTATTTGTTTATAAATCGTTCTACGGATTGATCATCAATCATCTTATATGGGAATCTTTCATATTGTTCATCTTCTGAATATGCAATCGGCGTTTGGGGATCCATTTCAAATGATTGTGTGCTTCGCCTGTCGACTGATTCCCAAATTTACATAATAGTAGAGAAATTATCGCATCTATTATTTGTTGGTGGTTTTGTTGGTGGTTTTGAGTATGAGATTTGTGGAATTAGGGTTGCTTGAATGATTGTTGGTTACAGGATTCTCAACTTATTTAATTTTGACTGCACGTTTCACTAGCTATGAGAATGTTTGATCGATGGAAATTTTTTGCTTTTTGAAATGTATTTCTTCTCTGTGAACACAAAACTTGTATAACATAAAAGGAAGGCCAAATGATCGGTTGATCAAGCAAGTTCTTATTAAACTATCTCTCAGAACACACGTTTCAGCTGAAAAAGGTTTAAGCTACTTGTAATGCTTAGGGCCTGCATTTTCTGATGAGGCATGAAAGCATCGTCACAAGCTGTGTTTTATTTTTATGCATATAAATCTTTGTTCTGTGATACATATATTACTATTTCGATACGAAACAGATCAAAACCTGGTGTAGCTGCTGTTGTTGCTTGCATGATGCCTTTTATGCTTGGATTCTGCTTTCTGTGCCCTTCAATGGATTGCCTCTGGAACAAACAGCACCATTGCCCTCAGTGTGGGAACAAGGTACTGCTATATGTCTCTCTTCTTGCCTCCAACTCTTGTTTTATTTGTTTCAATTTGTTGAAGATTGTTGCATTCATATGATTGATCAGGTTGCTGACTTTGAGAAATCAGATCCTTGCCTGGTGATGGATCCCCCTCAGTGGAAACAACCAAGTTTCGCACTCCCTGCGTAATAAGATGGCCTTTTGAAATTTTTTTCTTCTGTTGTTATTAATATTGCTTGTGAAGTTGAGTGGTCCTATTGTATGTACTGAAAACAAATTTCAAGATTCTGAACAACCCTATAGAATGAAAATGAATATATATTGTTCTGTACCGCCCCGCTGATTCATGAAGTAAACCTTCGATTGTCTTGACACTTGACTCCTGTGCCTTTTATCTTCAAGTGGAGATTTTCTGCGTCTTTAGTAACCTACCGGTGGGTGGTGGTGTAAGTAGCCGGTCTGATCCAGCTGCCTAATTTGATATTCCCGGCTTGTTATGCCTCTGGTTTAGAGTTGATCAATCTCAACTGTTTATTGTTTGGTTTATGGACCATGGGCCATTCCGTGGTTAACTTAGAAACGCCATAAGAAAATAACGGTTTTCTGAGTAGGCTTCGAGTCAAAATTAGCTGGATCGGTCGTCATTTGGCAAAATTAAAGACAGGTCAGGTGGTGGGTCTTCTGGTGCAGGGCCTGCCATGGGCTTCTGGCCCTCCTTTTCCATGGGACCCAAAATTTAATCTCTTCTGCTAGTCTCTATCAACATGCTGAATTTTGTGGGTATACTGAATTTCTGAGGCAAAATTGTCCTACTAAACCACAATCAGCCCCAAAATTATATCTCAGACTTTGTGAATCAGTCAGCATAGATAATTTTATGGTTTGTGTTAACATCAGTATCCGTCTTGTGTACACTAAAGGTACCTCACGGATCGATCTGCAAATATTCTAAAATAAGTATTAAGTTTGTAGGTTGTAGTAGTACAGTAAACTTCTTCCACTAATTAACCAAAGTTTCAAGATACATCATACTGATAATATTGAAAGTGAACCCTAACTATGGTTAACATTAGAATATACATATAATAAATTAACATCTAGAAAACTTCAAACACATCGGAAATATTAGATAGTAGTTGGATAAGCGTTTTTGAACCTAAGACGATTTTGAACTGATCCAAGTTCAGTCGTCATATTCGGCAATCGAACAAACAGAAGAACTCTTTGACACATGAAATTCACTCGTCATAGTCTGGAATCCAACAAACATGAATGCTATGTTTCTAATTACTGTATAAATTTCATACTAGTTGGTTCTTTTTTTGACTCTTTCTTCTATCTGGATTTTAGAAAAGTATTACACTCCTCTAACGAGTCTCGAATTAAGGAAACATCAAATCATGTTTGTAATCCCACGACAACTTGAGTAAGTTTGATTTTTTTCATATTTCTTAAAGTTTGATAGGCTGATAAATAGAGAGTTGCGTGCAAAACTGAAAAAGGGCAAAGAATAATAAGTGCAATACAGGTGTGCAACTGTAGTTATCACCAAGCATATGCCTTGTCTAGTGGTTTTTAAATCTTTTTCAAAGCTTATAATCACAAAGAGTCTCTTTTGTTTTTTTGTTGGATTATGTAAAATCAGTTAAAGAGTTGCCTCTTCAGCGTGTGAAGTGGCTTTGTTAGGCTCTTTGGGACCATTTACATGTCTATCTATAGCAAGAACATTAAGTCTTTGATGAATATTTGAGATTACTTCTTTCGCTATAACAGTCTAATCATGCCTACAAAAAAGGTCAATTAAGGAAGATGCAAGTGAATCTTTGATGGGGTCCATGGTTTACAAATTTTCTCAAAGAGATGTGTTAGGATTTGCTTAGAGATAGGAGAAAATTATAAAAGAGGACCACAAGAAGAAAGCAAAAGATGTGATGTAAATAAAAACTAGTTCAATATCAAACCCATTTGTTATTTGTCATTTATGTCTCAGAAAGCTGAAGCTGATCCTCAAGTCACTCCCTTCTTAGGGGTTTTGCTTCTTACCACGCAACCCCTTCACAAAATATCAAACACTATCCTTATCCTCTTTATTTTTATTTTATTTTTTATTTTGTTAATGAAAGAGGAGTCTGAGTTAAAACTCAAATGACAATGATTACCAATTTTGTAGTTGAAAGAAATTAATCTCTAATCTATACCAACAACACAATTTTCTTTTCAACTAGAAACCATTAGATAACTACCCCTTTATATAATATATATTTTTTATTATCTATAAAAGTGTGGACTTTACAAATTTATAACCTTTTGGACTTGGCAATTTATGTAATTTTATGACTTTTCTCCTTTTTTTTTGCTTAACGTATTGTGTCCGGCTAGTGATATCAAAATAGACCTGTTTGGATCTTAATTGAGTAATTAAGAGGAAGAGTCACATCCCAAAATTTTGCTTAGATTCTAGGCAACATTATCTTTGGAGACTGACGTCACTCTACTTCCTTAAGTGCTTTGTAATAAGCCTTTTGGGAGCAGGCAGAGCCAGATAGAAAGAGCTTCGGATTCTTAAATCCGATTAAACGAATTTGATTAAATAATTAAAAAAAATAATTATCTTGTTATTGGGTTTATTTCAGTTTGCTTACCTATAGGTTCATTCTTGTATTTATGTATTTTAATTATGGTGTGGTGGTTGGAAGAGAATAAAGAATTGAAGTTCAAGAGATTTATATAGCTTTTTGGATGAATGATGATGCACTTTCTCCTCCTTCTTAGTGTTTATTGTGAAAATGTTCTTAATTATTAATCTCATTATACATGCATTTCACTATCTTTGTTCTCAATTATGTTTGGCTAGTTACTCTAGAGGAATTGCTAAATCTATGTTTTGGTCAATATTTATTTGCTTCTCCATTAAGTTTCCATTTGGATCAAGTCTGATTAAATTGATTTGAATTGAGTTGACTAAGCTTCCGTACGTACTTAATATTTAATGGGGAATTTGAGTTAAGACCTAGCGGTTTCAGATATTACATCATGCTTAGCCAGCCTTCTACTCTTATACTTTTTCCAAACTTAAGAGCTCCCAAGTTTTTTCTTCTAAACATTTATAGAAAAATGGTCTTCAAGATGCAACAATATGATGCTTTAAAAGTTTTTGTTTTATAGATATTGAACTTATGTCTCAGAAGAAGAGTAAACGTTTTATACAAAAAATAACACATTTTGATAAGAAGCCACAAAAAATGATGTCGTTAACACCGTTCTAACCTCGGAAGAAAATTCTATAATTAGTTATTAATTTTATCACAATTGTTTATCAAACTTTGGTTTCTTTCCATACAAAATTAGAATTTAAAAAAATTTCAAGAGTATGAATATATTTTTGCATTATTTTTTCAATCCAGAGAAGTTAAATTCAACAAGTTATGATAGTTTGAACTTTGAAGACATCATATATTAAGTTTGAAACTTTTCTTAAGCATGGAGAAATTTTATATATTGATAAGAATGATTTTTTTCTCGAAATCAAAGTTTTCAGAGAACTTCTATCCAACCATTAAAAAAGACTGCAAAAGTATTTGATTTCTTGAAGATATATAAGGATTGTTATCCTAATATGTGGGTTGCATATACAAATACAATAATGCTCACTATTTTGGTTTCAGTTGCTTCAATTGAAAAATGTTTCTTTAAGTTGAAATTGACAAAATATTACTTACGATCGACTATGTCACAAGAAAAATTAAATGGATTAACTTTGTTATCGATAAAATATGCTTAGAAATCTCGATTATGAAATGATTTTGCAAAGAAAAATAGAAAAGAGTTGTTCTTTCAGAAACATAGTTATATATTTGTTGTTTCTTTAATTTATAATATTGGTTTTTTTCCATCATGAATTTTATTTGTTTTCATTTTTTTTACATTATCATTTTTTCATTATTTGAATAGAGCCTCATAAAATTGATGGCTGACTCTTGTCTTACTTTCTCGTGTATTAAATCACAAAGCATATTATCTAGTTTGTAGTATTAAAATAGTTTGTAGTATTAAAAGATTATCCGAAGATCGAACTTTTATGGACAATGTACCTTAAAACTGACTTTTATATATATATATTATTAATTGAGTAATGTTGACAAAAAAAGTTTACGTTAGTATGTGAAGTTAACGTTTGGGATTGTACATATGTTTCAGTGTTAGTATGGAACTCGGTGTGGTCTAGTGTCGTAGTTGAGGGTTAAAGGAGTGAGTAATTGGAGTTGTTTAGCAGTAGAGAGATGTTTTGCTAAATATAGTGTAACATTAAGAGAACGGTTTTGGTAAATGTAAAGGGGAATATAGAGATTTGAGAGTGGTTGGTGGAACTGACACATAACCATGTAGCAAAGAAGAAAGGCGTGTGGGTAATGAATGATTTGTGAAAGTGTGTGGGTCTCTCACGTCGCAGCCCACTTGAATTTTTCTTTCAAATTTGGAATCTCACCAAAACTCAATTCAGCATTTTACGACTCTCTCTACCTTCTCTTTCTTTTTCTTGGTGAAAGTTTCATGATATATATAATGTGTTCCTGTGGATGTTTTTCTTTTCAATAATTTAACTAAAATTACAACCATAACATTAAGTAATTTTGACATGATTCTTTTCACCTAATGTAACCCAAGAATGAAGTTATGTGACGCAAAGAGTTTAAATGGATATCAAATTTTACTTATATATATATGTCTATATGTGTGCAAATAATTAAATAATATATATGTATATGTCACACCCACAATCGTTATTGTGACTATGAAGTTGGAAGCGTCGTGGCTACTGATTTTATGAGGACATCTTGACCTCTCTTGAAATTACTAGAAATATAATTTTCTATGTTTTATCAGCTATCCTTATAACTTCTTTTTATCCTATTATTTTATACTAGGGAAGGAGTTCAAATTTTAGTGTGTAAATGATTTATAAATAAAATACTACCACTACTTTACATGTATTTGACGCAAAAATATAATATTATTAACCAAAGAAAATGATGAATTATATTACTATCATTTAAACATTTTTTATTGGTCGAACATAAACAGAAACCAGTTAGTCACTTAGCGATTTCCGGTGCGATTGATTAGTCTTCCGGCGTGGCTCCGAGCAACGGTAGGTTAGTTTTTAGTCTCTAGGGGGTTCGTCGGTAGATGATGGTAGGTTCGTATGGGTAGATCTAGGGTTCGATTGGGTAGATCTAGGGTTTGGTAGAGTTTAGGGGATTCATTTGTGGGGTTTCAATTCGTCGGGCTCGGAGGTCAGGTTCTATTGTTGGGTTCGGAGATCGGCAAAGAGGTGAGTGTGGTGGTTTCTAATCGAGTTTGGAGAGTTTCTTTTGGGGAAGGATAGATTTTCTAGGTTTTCGGGGATATATCTAGGGTTGGGTTGGGTATTTAGGCTTTTTGTTTGGGCGATTAGGAGCTTTTAAGCGATCCCCTGTGTATTCGCGGAGCCTTCTAAAGGTCTAGGGATTGATGTTCTCATGGATGGTCGACTGATTCTATCTGGTAAAGTGTTTTATGATGCGCACATGAAAATCTACCTACAAAAGAGGCTTAGTTTCTCTGCGGGTCAGAACATGGAGAGTGATGGTCGAGTACTGAGTGAACTGATTAGGGCTTTACTGTATTCGAAGTTTACTGAGGAAGATTTTGTGTCAAAGTACAAATATTTGGGTTCTTTGCACGATCAGAATTGTTAAATAATATATAAAGGGTATTGTAGTCTGTGTTACCGTATGACACATGAGGATTCCAAATGCTATAAGGCTAAATTAGATAATCGGGCTTCGGGGTTGGAGAATCCTAGGAAACAAATATTCTGGTAATGAGTGTTAAATGGATTAAGATGAATATTACGATTTCTGTAATCTGTTTCGATAGGATCCAGTTTAATTTTAAAAAAATCTTTTGGAATGTTAAGATAACTTCTAGAATTCTGTTTTTAATCAATGATAAGATGAGCTCTCAGTGTTTTCGATTAGAATCCCTAAAATATAGGCTAAGATCGGGGCTTAAATATGGGATAAGACTTAGTTCAAGAGTCGTTTTCCAATTCTATTTAAGGAGAAATAGGGAAATAGAATTCTTCACGTTCCCTTTACAATACCTTTTATTACCCGAATCATTAGTCGAAGGGTGCAATCTAGTTCTTACAATGTCTCATGTTAGCTCAAGTAAGAAGGAGACGACAGCAAAGTCACCGCCACGCTTACTGAAGATTAGGATACCAAAAATAGATAATTCGGCTTTGTTGGCTAGAAGTTCGAAAGTCATGATGGGTAGGTGTCTTAATCCATTGTTGCAGAACGTGGACACCTTTCTTTTTAGGATGCCACAGTTTTGGAGTTTAGTGGGTAAAGTCTGAGGTCTTAATTTAGGTAATGGTCGATTTTAGTTTGAGTTTCCAACAGAATCGGATATGATAAGGGTCTTAGGTAATGGTTCAATAAACTTTGATGGTTGGATGGTTTCCTATGCGTCGTGGAAACCGACGGCTGATGCAGACCATCCAAACTTCATTAGGTTATGGATAAGAATAACGGGAATACCCTTTGAATATAGGGTGGAGGAAGTTTATCGTGTGGTAGCTAGTTCAGTGGGTCTAGTAATAAGTATCGATGTTTTAAAAGGGCAAGTACTTATTGAAATCCCCTGTTCCAAGCCATTGGTCTTTTCTTCAATATTAGAGTTTGAAGAAGGTCGTGATTCGAAAGTGATGTTCGAGTATATGCGTTTGGAAGGGTATTGTAGTCTGTGTTACCGTATGACACATGAGGATTCCAAATGCTATAAGGCTAAATTAGATAATCGGGCTTCGGGGTTGGAGAATCTTAGGAAAGAAATTACTGGTGAGTCAAATTGGTCTTAAAAAAGGGCTTTTTTAGGCACAAATAAGGGTAGAGGCTTACAAGTTAAGCCTCAATTGGGCAGAGGCAGAGCTGAACGTACTAAAAGAGGTAGAGGTATCCCTTTAGCTCAACCTCAAGTAGCTAAAACAGAGAAGGTATTTATATACTTACTGCTTCAATGTGTTTATGTTGGTATGTGGAATTATCACTTGGCTTGGTTAATTTTTCACGGGACAATGATAGATGAGATTACAGAGACGAGTTTCGCGAAAAAGGTGCATTGACCTCTGTTCCAAGATCAATCGCATGCACAATCCAATGGGGATACTGACAGCTGCGATGAGTAATGATGCTGATGCAAACACTCTGGTGCCTGATGGAAACCCTTCACTGTCGGCACTTATGGAGGATGTAGACGATCTTGATGAACTAAATGATGAGTTAGTTGAGTCAGTTCAGGATGTCGATGCTGGGAGTGCAGAGAACCTGGTGTCTATAGACGCAAATTTCATGACTGAGGCTATGTTGGACGAATTAACTTTGGAAGCGGTTATTAATGAGAGACGTGTTTTGTCAGCTGAGGATCATGCTCAAAGTAACGAGGTCATGGCGGCAAAGTTACAAAACTATAGATATTCTAAAGCGTCGAAGGTCCCTGCAGCTGTTACTAAGTCAGGGCTTCGAATCTCGACCCCTCTAAGGGAAATTAGTTCTAAAGAATTAGAATTGGTGAGTAGATTGTCCCCAAATCCAAGAAGGGTAAACCAAAAGAGCAAGATTAAGGCTCCATGATATTTCTTTTATGATTTTAAAATTACTGTGTTGGAATGGTCAAGGATTGGGTAATAAAATTATAATAAATTACCTTCGAGATTTTTAGAAATTATTTAAGCCTGAGTTTTTGTTTTTATTAGAAACAAAAAATAAAGAGATTTTTTTGGGTTATAAAAAATTGGTAACTTGAACCAATGGGTTTCAGAGGAGGTCTAGCCCTATTATACCACGATAACTATAATGTGACAATTAATTACAAGGATAAGAATATAATAGCTTTGTCATTGGACCTTATTGGTATTAAATCACATATAACTTTCTTTTATGGTGAACCAGTACAAAATCGAAGGTTATATGTTTGGGAAAGGCTTACACGAGTGGGTATTAATCGTTCAGGCCCATAGACCATTTGTGGAGATTTTAACGAGATCTCTGGAAACTATGAAAAGCAAGGAGGTGTTACAAGGAGTATAAATTCTTTCATGCCTTTTAATAAAATGTTGAGGGATTATGGGTTGTTAAAACCGAAAATTGGAAATTTTTGGTCCTGGAGAGGAATACGTAGTAATGGGGTCATTCATTGTGTTATAGAAAAAGCCTTTGGTAATGGTGATTGACATGAGTTATTTCCCAAATCAGAGATCAATTATTTGGATATGATAGGATCTGATCATCAGCTTATTTTAGTGAGTTGCCAAGATCAAATGTGTACGGTCAGATTAAAACAATTCTGCTTTGATAAACGGTGGTTGGGAAAAGTGGAGTTTAGAGATATAGTAGAACGGAGTTGGAAGAGGGGCGACGTTAGGCAGTGTCCCAGTTCCTCTTTGGTTGAGAAAATTAGTTTATGTTGTAAGAAAATTTCTCATTGGAGATATGAGAATTTGAATCAGGCAGACAGGAAATTGATCATTGGAAAACGGAGGTTGAACGACAAAATACTAGTACAATAGTAGACTCTAATGCCTTAAGGGATGTGAATGCTAAACTGAAACAAGCTTATATATACAAGGGGGTTTACTGGAAACAGAAAAGTATGAATAAATGGTTCAAAGAGGGTGATAAAAATACTAAGTTTTTCCACACAGTGGTGCGCCAGCCTCGCACACGTAATAAGCTAATTGGGATAATGGATAAATGGGGAAATTGGGTAGAGAAAGACAAAGTCATTCTGCAGGAGGCAATTGGCTATTTTGCATATCTTTTTACTTGTAATGGTGTCCAACAGGTCATTGTGGACGATTTGGAGAGTAAGGTTACAAATATGGATAATCAATTCCTAACGAGACCTACTACAGAGGAGGAGATAAAAACAACCATGTTCCAAATGGATCCAGTTAAGACAACAGGTCCAGACGGAATGACAGCTCTGTTTTTTCAATCTTCTTTGGATCTAATAAAGATAGACCTAATATTACTTGTTGATAATTTTCTCCGGACAGGGGAATTTGATAAGAGATTAAATAAGACAAATATATGTCTAATCCCAAAAGTAACGTGTCCGACTAAGATGGCTGAATTCAGGCCAATTAGTTTATGTAATATTGGATATAAAATAATAGCAAAAGTATTATGTCTCAGGTTGAAGAGAATATTACCGAAGGTTGTATCAGAAACACAGTCAGCGTTTTCAGCAGGCCGTTTGATCTCAAATAATATTTTGATTGCTCAGGAGACGGTACACGCATTACAGACAAATAGATCGATCAATCTTCAGTTCATGGCGATAAAAACTTATATGAGTAAAGCGTACAACATAGTGGAGTGAAATTTCCTAGCTGCGTTAATGGGAAATTTGGGATTATGTGACAAATGGATAAAGTGTATTATGTGGTGTATTACGAGTGTCGAATATTCGGTAATAATTAACAGGATCCCGGGAGGACGTATTGTTCCCCAACGTGGGCTACGGCAAGGGGATCCATTATCCCCATACCTTTTTTATCCTGTGCACCGAGGTTCTTATAGTCCAATTGGGCAGAGCGGTCCGGGAAAAATTCATTTCTGGGATTAGGATTGCTAGAGATAGTCCGTCTATTTCACATTTTCTCTTTGCGGATGATACATTATTTTTTTGTCTAGCTAATAAAGCAGAGGCTACATATATTCTAAATACTTTGGTTGAATATGAACAGATGTCCGGCCAGCAAATTAAGTTTGATAAGTCGTCAATACAATTTGGCAAGCATATGGGGTTGGATTTACGAGCCGAGATTCAATACATCTTGGGAATCCGTAACATAGGAGGGTTAGGGCAATATTTTGGGGTACTGGAAAGTATAGGAGGCTCTAAAGCTAAAGTATTTGCTTTCATATCCGATAAGTTACAGACGCGAGTAACAACTTGGACTAACCGGTACTTGTCAAGGGCATGGAAAGAGGTTTTGATTAAATCGATTCTTACGGCATTACCGACATACATCATGAGTTGTTATAGAATCTCGAAGGTTATTCTTCAAAAAATGCAGTGAGCTATAATATCTGGTGGTTATGTTATGGTTCCACCAGGGGTATCCACTGGAAAAAATGGGCTGATTTATGTGAGTCGAAATTTTCTGGAGTGTTGGGGTTCTGTATTTTAGAGGATTTAATTCGGCCCTTCTAGCAAAACAAATTTGGAGGCTACTGGAATTCCCACAGTCGTTGTTAGCGAAAGTCTTGAAAGGGAAGTATTATAAGGATACATGTATTATGGAGACGTGTATTTGTGGACCAGTGTCGTATGGGTGGAGAAGTATTATGTCTGCCCGGCCTTTGATTGCAAAAGGTCTAGTTAGGAAAATTGGAGATGGAAAACAGATAAAAATTTGGGAGGATCCTTGGATCCTGGGCATCATCCCAAGAGCCGCAGTAAGGTCAGATCTCCATTTATTCCTGGACTTGACGGTAGATCAATCTATAGATCGACAAACTGGTAAGAGGAATGAGATTTTAGTTCGAAAATATTTTGACACGTATTATGCGAGTCTGATTTTGGCGATTAGGTTGCCAGTCCGAGCACGGCAGGATTATTGGGGTTGGCATTATACGCCGAATGGTCATTATACTGTTAAATCAGGTTACCGGCTAGCTGGTAGTGGTACGGGACAGAGAGATTTTGGGCCAACTTTCGATACATTATATAAGAGTTATTGGAAGTTAGATTGTCCTCCCAAGATAAAACATTTTATTTGGCAAACGTTGTCGGGATGTACAACTGTTTATCAGAATCTGACTTACCGTGGGATTGGACAGGATCCTACATGTTAGCGATGTGGGGCGGAAATAGAATCAATTAACCATGTGCTATTTGATTGTCCGCCAGCACTTCAAGTGTAGGCTTTATCGATGATACCTTCTCCCTCAGAGGTTTTCGCGGGGAAATCGGTATGGTGTAATTTAGAGTATCTGTTTTCGAGGACTATACATCAAACAGATCTTGAGAGTTTCCTGCGGATTATCTGGCATATTTGGAATGCGAGAAATGGGTTCTGCTTTACACAAGTTAACCTAGATCCTCGAGTCATTTTGGATAGGGCAACATCAGATTATAAAGAGTGGTCTGATCCCCGGCAGGTTAGTATAGGTTTACGAGAACCAAGGGTGACTAATCTGGATTTGATCAAATCACCCATGATATTCCCTACCACAACTAGTCTTAGTTTACGGATTACAAATGCTACATGGACGCGTTCTGGACGGGGACGAACCCCTATACGGGGATCGGTTGGATTTACTTTCCAAATTCGGTGGAAGGAATATGCTCGGGTTCCATGCGGCTTCATCGATGTCTATCACCACTACGCGCAGAGGTAATGGCAATGATTTAGGTACTATAAGCGATTACGGAGTGCCAAATCCAGGAGGTAGAGATCTCGACAGACTGCGAAATGGTCTTTTCTATTATGCAGCATCCAGAGAAATGACCGGCTTTCATTCCATATCAGGAGGAGTTCCGCAGGCTTAGGTCACAACTTTTGTCCTGCTCATTATCAGTAATCCCTAGACGTCTGAATCACAAAGCTGATGTACTGGCCAAGATATGTAGAGTGTCGGGTTTGTAATTCTGTAGTGTCTAGATGCTTATTTATCATTGACAAAAAAACATTCTTTATTGATATAAAATAAATTTCAAGATTTCTTTTTTGAAATTGGCTTTCTGTTAAATTACAAGTAATGAAAATTTACATGGCCTAGCCAAATTAAATTTTGGTCACAACATATATGTTAGAAAACAAATCCATTACGAGATAGAGAACTAAGAGCATCTCCAATGAGCTCTCTTAAAGTAGGTTCTTATTAATTAAAAAAAAAACGAAAAGTGAGAAGAGAAAAGTAAAAGAACTCTCTTATTTAAGGCTTTTTAGAGGCTATTTTAGAGACCCAAGTGCCATATGGTCTCTTATGAGTGGTCATTTTTTAAAAGAAAAAACAAAATTTAATTATTAAATTAGATATATTAAAGTATTTTTTAGGAGATTCATGTGGTTTCTTGCCATCGGAGATGGTCTAATAAGGCCCTAAAGGCAAATTTGTTTGCCTTCGTAAAGGAAGATGTGTCGACAGTCATTGAAGTCATGCAAAGAGTTTGTTGAGCTATGGCGATGACATTAATAGATGGAAGATATGAACCAGAGTTGGAACATAGATGATGAAGCTTCAAAATTTTGGTGTCGAAGGTTGGAGATACGGTTTCTGATGGCGGAATCGATGGTCTTCAATAATCATTTTATGTGGAGAGTTGATTGCTATGGAGTGTTATTTCGCTCAGTCCACAAAGAGTAGATCACATCTTGCCAGGTGAGAAAGACTAGTTTCTTGTGAGTTTTTGTAGTTAATAGTGCTTGTAGTTGATTGATTA
This sequence comes from Lepidium sativum, assembly GCA_023374145.1. Classification (NCBI taxonomy): domain Eukaryota; kingdom Viridiplantae; phylum Streptophyta; class Magnoliopsida; order Brassicales; family Brassicaceae; genus Lepidium; species Lepidium sativum. Next base: position 22,367 of record JAKUCM010002648.1, on the reverse strand, counting down.
GTTGTTCCCATTCCCGCTGAGGTGAAATTCCCAACCGGTAGCATAGATGTTTCCAAATTCTATTTGAAAATGGACAATCAAAAAGTAGATGATCCTTAGTTTCGAGCTCTTGCTTTCATAGTAGACATAGATGATCTACTTGAAATCTCCACCCTAACATTCGACCTTTTGATGGTAAATGATTTAGAACACTCAGCAAAGACAAAAAACTATGTCTAGGGATTGAGCCTGAGAACCAAATAATCTTGCTCCAGGTTGTAATAAGCTTCAATGGTTTCAGTTTGTGATACATATTTCCTGTAGAATTCCTCATAGTTTCATTTCCCTCAAAACTCCAAACATGAATGTCTTCTCATTGATGTAGTTGTAGGGTTGTAAGATGCATATGAATGTTTAAACTTTCTTCTGATCTTTCACGCGGGAGACTACAAGACAAGCCATTCCAAAGTGATGATATCGTAACGTTTGGGTTGATTCTCATGCTTCCTATATCTGCAGTTAAGAAGAGAGTAAGGTTCCCAAATGGTGATCAATTGTCAGTCCAAAACCTACTCATCCTTCCATTCCCAACTTTCAACTTGATGCGATCATAAATCAAATGTCTTTGCTTCAACAATTTATTTGTTAGCCAAGAATGTTTCTGCCTCGTGTTGATTATCAAAAATTTTGCTAGGTCATCACCCTTAATTTCCTTCTTGAACCACACTGACCATATTGAATCCGTTTGAAAGAAGATCAACCACACTAGCTTCAATGAGCTCGCTAAATTTCAGTAATCTAATTCCCTGACTCCCAAACCTGCTTGATTTTTTGTAGCTGTAATAGAATCCCAAGAAACTCTTGCTGAATAAACACTTTCAACCTTGCCTTTCCATAAAAATCTATTTGACAACAAGTTTAATCCTAGAGATAACCAAATTAATAAGTTGCAGTCTATGGGCAAATGATAGAGATCATGCTGCCCAAAAAAGAAAACCATGACTTAACCTTGGCAAGTAGCAGAGCATAGTTGGAGAAAGTCTGTTTTTTCGTGCATAGTGGTACTCTTAAATACCTTACAGGAAGCTCCATATAGGTTATTCCAGTAAGATGAGAGATTCTCTCTATTTCATTCGGTTATAGTCTTAGAGCATAGAAATTAGTGTTTTGAACATTGTCCTTTAATCCAGAATTTTCTTCAAACACTTTCAGGATTTAAAAAACGCTCTGGACTGACTGTAAACTACCTTATGAGAAGATGAGGAAATCTTTCATGAAGCATAGATGGGTAAGGCATGACGCTTTACATTTTAGGTGATAGCCAAACTCGCCATTTTTTACTGCATTGTTTAAAAGGTAATATAAACAATTCATTGCAATAAAAAAAGGTAAGGAGATAGAGTATCTCCTTGCCTTAACCCTCTTTTCCCTCTAAAGTAGCCATGTAAGCAACCATTAAAACCAATTGAAAAAGTAGGAGTGCAAACACAAAATTCAATCCATCTTATAAACTGATTTGGAATATTTAGTCCTCTAAGATAGCTTGGTAAAAACTCTCATCGAACCGTGTCAAACGCCTTTGCTATGTCTACCTTGATGATAATTCGCTTAGGATCCAATTTCTTGTGATAACCTTGCACCAATTCACCTCCTAGAACTGTATTTTCTATTAGCAACCTTCCATTTACAAAAGCTCTTTGGCTTGGTAGTATAATCTCAAGAAGTAGAGGTTTTAATTTTGTTGTTAACAACTTCATAACTCGTATTGCAACAAGATATGGGCCTATAGTCAAATACTAGGGAAGCGCCTGGGATTTTTGACACAAGAGAAAGGATAATAGCATTTGCAGTTTGAGGTAGAAACCTGAGAGGAAAAACTAGGAAACAGCCTTTGTGCAATCCTTCCTAATTACAGACAATGCATACGTAAAAACCTTGGATGTAATTTCATCCGGACCATGAGCCTTATTGGGATTCAATTTGAAGATAACACGATGAATTTCCTCTTCATTCAGCAAAGCAAACATTTTATATCTTCTTTCCTCACTACTCTTCTTTTTTTCCAGGTTTTGGAACCACAATACGGAAATTTGGAGCGGATCTAGTCATGAGGGAGCAAGAATTAAGTAGAAATGCTCGACTACCAACTCACTCATCCTTTGCGGGTCAGATTCTATACTCCCATGTGTTTTAGTAATTGATATTATAGAGTTATATGACTTCCTAGCTTCAGGGTACGGATGAAAGAACGATGTATTTTGGTCTCCTCGTTTTAGCCATTGAATTCTCAATTTTTGTTTGAAAAAGGATTCTTTGATTTGCCATTTATCCCTTGCTTTTTTTCCATCCAAATTTTTTGCTCACTTGGTTGTGGAAGTGATTGTACCTGGAAAACTTTTAAATTATTGTTAGTCTCATTAACTCTCTTCTCAATATATGTGTAATTATCAGCAATATTTGAGTAGTAAGAGCGATATAGTTCAAATCATATTAATGTATACGCAACACATGGTGATTTTTCTTTTTATTTTATTGTCGTGAATAATATTTATTATGGTTGATATAGTAATAAACTATAGTTCAAAATTATGTATAGGGCACTAATACTAATGTTAAATATATTATTCGTATATATTAGTCCTGAGAATTTAATCTGATCTGAAATGTTTGAACCGACCCGAACCGATAATTTGACAAATTGGGTCGGGTTATGTTAAGGAGATCGGGTAATTCGGATGGTATTTACATTGGATATCGATTAGTTGTTCGGCACGGTTCGGTTAACATAACCAAACAATTAACCAAAATTGATTTGGTTTAAGACTAAAAACCCTAAAATACCTTCGATTCATCTTTATTGACGATTCTTCTTCTTCAGCCACCATCTTCTCCTATGGTGATCTTCTTCTTCAGCTACCGTCTCCTCCTGTGGCGATCTTCTTCTTTTCTTCGTCTTCTTCTTAATCTTCTTCTCCTTCTTCTTAATCTTCTTCTCACTCGATGTTCTCCTCCTTCTTCTTCTCACTTAATCTTATTCTTCTTCTCACTTGATATCCTCTTTCATCATTATCTTCAGCCACAGTTTTCTTTGCCTTCTTCTTAATCTTCTTTCCACTCGATCTTCTCCTTCTTCTTCTTCTCACTCGATTTCCTCCTTCATCATCGACTTCTTCTGGTGCTTATTCTTACTCATTCACCCACTCCAGAAGACCAAAACAGTGAGTTCTTCATCATCTTCTTATTCTGGAATTTAGTTATTCATCATCTTTATCAGCATCTTATTATCCATTGTTTCGACTTATGCAGAGCTTCACAAAAAGAGGGTAGTGATGACGCATCAAATTCAGGTTTCAGGGGGACCATCTCCCATGTTTTATTAGCAAATTGCATGTAAGAAGATATGTTCTCTTGTCTCTACTTCATTGCATTGTTTGCATCACAGTTGTTGTAGTTTTATCTTCCAGATTGGTAGTACTGGATTCGCTAATTATTCTTCCATTGCTGTAATATATCTAGGTGCTTAGTGAAATACTCAAAGTGTTTTGGCATAACGCAGAACAAGTGTGGAGAAGACAGTCAAAACGATAACACTTTTAGCAATAAAAGTGTTTTAAAGTTTCATCTTGCTTGCTTGGAAGGTACTTATCATCGAATCTTTGATTTCTCGTTGTTTAATGGTCTGATTACCATGGATAGAAGAAGTTGATACCATCACATCATTGTTTGAGTTGTAAAGAGATATGAAAATCTGCATTTGCATGGATTATGTGTTATATATATACTTGTTTGTTATAGGGTTGTGCTAGATTAACATTAAATTCTAGTCACAATGTGATTTTGGATGATAACGAATGAGAGTTAGATAACTCTATGACTTGGAGCATGTGTCATTCTTTTTGTTGCTTTATATCTTAACAAATATTCTATTTGTCATTGTGTTGATTTTGTTATTGTGTTGTGTTTGTATATGGTTTCTTTTCAAGATGACGACAATGATGATTTCATTGTTGAAGAGGAAGAAGTTGCAGCACCAAATGAAACTGAGAAGACAAGGAAAGCGACAACTAGAAAATCAACAAGTGAGGTTCCACTAAAACCTAGGAAAAAAAAGTAGGTCACAAGTTTGGGCACATTTCATTGAGGATGTGAGTGAAAATGGAGCATTTAGCAATTGTCGATATTATGGGCAGGCGATTCAATGTGACAGCAGAAAAAAGGGGAACAACTCCCATGAAGAATCATCTAGGCAGGTGTAAGTTGTACATGGGTTATAAGGATAGTGGGTCTCAGTCTTTTTTGGCACCTGATCGTACTGGTGTAGTCACAACAATGAAGTACGATAAAGAAATGTTTAGAAGGTCAGTGAATGAGTTAATTGTTTTGAATGAGCTGTCATTTTCGTTTGTGGAATCAGAGGGATTTAGGAGATTCTGCTTCAATGTACTCTCAATGTACACGGTTCACTGTATGAAGATAGCCACACCATACATCTTCTCCATGTACCACCAAGAGAAAGCAATGCTAAAGAAAATGTTTAGTTGTGACAGGAAGAGAGTATCTCCCACCACAGATATATGGACACCTCATACAACTTCGTGGAGTTATATGGTGGTGACAACCCATTGGATTAATGCAAACTGGGCGTTGCAGAAAAGAATCATAAGTTTCAAGCCTATCACAGACCATAAAGGATAAACCATTGATGAGCAGTTAAGTCAATGTATAGAGGATTGGGAAACTAGGAGTGTGTTCACAATCACAGTTGACAATGCCACAACGAATGATAAGGCATTAAGGTTTTTGAAAGAGACTTTGAAGCTGAAGCGCCCTTAGTCATTAGTTAGATAAGGTACATATCTACAAGTTCGGTATTGTGCTCACATTCTCAACCTGATTGTGAGAGATGGTCTAGCATCGATCAGTACAAGTGTAGTTGCCATTAGGAATGCGGTCAAGTATGTGAGATCATCAACACCAAGACTGGAATCCTTTCAAAAGCGTGTTGAGTCAGGAAAGGTTAGTAAAGGAAGTGTCACACTTGATTGCATTACAAGGTGGAATTCAACTTACCTTATGCTAACATCTGCTTTAAAATTCTGATGTGTTTTTGAGAAGTTGTTTGAGGAAGACAAACTTTACTCATATTTCAAAGAGATAGAGGAGGATGGAGAAGAAAGAATCAGACCTCCAACTTCTGATAGTTGGGATGAAATTCAGAGGTTGGTAAAGTTTCTTAGACTATTTTTTAACTGTACTTTAGCATTTTTCAGCATCTAAGACAGTCACATCTTCGCTTTGCTACAATGAGATAGTCATCATAGAGCAACATCTCATTGCATTAAGTTCCCACCAAGATGAGCTCCTCCAGACACAAGCATTAACCATGAGGGCTAAATTTGAGAAGTATTGGGATGTACTTCTCAACATGAATCCATTGGTTATCATTGCAAGTGTCTTTGATCCAAGGAATAAGATGCAATTTGCATCTATTTTCTTTGACAAGCTTTATGGTAAAGACAGTGAGGAGAGTAAGCATCTTAGGTCATCGATTAAGGTTGCAATAAAGAATTTGTATGAAGAGTATGTATATAAGCTAAGCAGCTCCTCTCACGGTGGATCCAAAAGTGACATAGGGGATTCTGAACAAGTAACTTCTGATACACTTTTTAACTTGTCTGATGATGATGGTAATGACAGAGACGCTCTGTATGAAGATATAGAAAATGAAAATGCTAATGAGGAAGCTAGTAGTGAGCTGGATATATACTTGATGGAGAAAACTGTGCCACGTAAGAAGAATGTCTTAGGTATGGATTACGACGTGCTAGCATGGTGGAAGCGTAACACTGTGAAAATCCCTATCTTATCCGAGCTTGCTAGGGATGGTTTTTCCATTCGAGTGTCTTCAGATGCTTCTGAGTCCGCATTCAGCACAAGTGAAAGAGTTTTGGACCCTAACAGAAGTTGCTTAGCTCCACATATGATTGAAGCTTTGCTTTGTTTGCAGCAGTGGCTAAGGAACACTATATATGGTGAAAAGATTGCAAACTTGGCTCAAATGCTTGATGAATTGGATTTCCATGACTCACTATGTAATCAATTATTCCTTTGTATATGTTTTTTATTATCTCGTTCAATACATGTGCTGATGAATACTTTTTCCTGCTGCAACTACTCATTCGGAATTAGAAGACAAGAGTAACGAGTTTCATGCTGCATCTACTCTATGTATTTTTCTTTCACTTTTGCTTTTTTTCTTTTTTCTTTTTTTATGTTGTCTTGAACTTGGAACCTTGAATAAGAATTGTGGTTATACACATTTTATATTCGCCAAACGATTTCACATACAATTGTGGTCTTTTAATGGATGTTTTACAAATTTTAGATTTCTTTCGGGTTGGGTCGGAACACAATTTCCGTACTCGAATTACCTGAATTCCAACCCGACTCGGATAATTACTTGATTCAGTTATTTTCGGCTCTGTTTTATAAATTTGTAAATACCTGATAATTGTTTAACCCGATCTGATTTAATCCGAATTACCCGAATTCGCATGGCTAGTATATATAAAAATGGAGTCAACGAAGTAACTTGTGGGAAAAAGATAACATTTTTTTGACACAAATCTACTAGCAACTATCTAAATAGCAATAGTGCCGTACGACGAATCCAAATGCAAAATTTTCTCTCTTTGGGTCGGGATTAATATTCTTTAAGTTTCCTTGTGGCATACGGAACATGAAAATAATCCTGAAAAATTATGAAAAAGATGCTAATAAAGTTGTTATTTTATTTGACTCTATCGATAATCACTAAGTTGATTGAGATTGCTTGCAACTCCAAGAAATCACAACTACCACTAATTATCGAATATGTAGTATCAACTAGTAAGAAAGCAAATATATTTAGGATATTTATCTGACTTACTCTTTCCTTCAATTTACTCCACCTAACTTAGTTATTCAACAACAATCAAATTGCCTTATAGATTTTATTTTAATCTTAATAATAATATAAAAACCAACATATATGAGCTAAAGAATATACTTTTTTGTTATGTGTCAGATAATAAGATCAGAACTATATTGTGGAAAATTGCTATTTTTATAGGTTAGGCTTTCTAAGGCCGCGCTAATTTTTTTAAATGAGATTACGAGTTAATAATTTTATGCTAATTACTTTAATGGAGCTGTTTAATAGTAAAATATTATAATGCATAATTTTTCTTGGGTAGGTTTAGTGTCGCACAAGGTCGAACACTTATCAGACCAATACCTAACTTTTCAATTCAGTTGCGTAAGGCATAGTAATTGGATGGAGACAACAGCAACAATTATGCTGTTAAAACACAACTCCAAAACTCACATAGAATGTTTTTTTTTTGTTTATAATAATAATTGGAGTAGGTTTGAAGATTGAAATGGAATCTTTAGATGGATAGAGAGAGAGATTTGATCCTCTTGGAATATATTATCCTCACAGAACTTGGTTCTTATTTCTGATTCTTCCATTAATTTTCCTTCTAGTACGTCCTTTCATATTAATTAGAATCCTATGATAAATGAAATTGTTTCTCCATTCAAACTGTGTGCTTCTATCCTTTTTCACTAGAAAGTATTGATAATAACCAAAAAAAATACAATAGCCGATGAAAAATTAGATATCCCCAAAAAAATCATATAAAAAGAGTAACGATAAAAAAGATAGAAAATGTTAAGAATCAAACGAAAGCAAAATTAAGAAAATTGCAAATCGGCGCCGAAAGAACTATGGGATAGCAAATAGCAAGAGAAAACCAAAATGATGTTGTGGAAATTTTCTATAACGAAAAGAAGCATCTGGAACCTTCTGAATCGGTAAGAATGTATAATAATATACTTACACCCGTGTGCTTCTATCTATTTACTACTAAAAATATATGTTAGTACGAAACTTTTTGTCAAATATAATACCTTTCCAATTATGTTCATCAAATTTTTTACTACTTAATTTTACTTACGACAAAATTGGTTCATTTTGGATTTTGAAGACTATTATTATATTATAAATGTATATTAAATATCACATTTTAAAATAGAAATAAAGAAAAGCCGTAAATATATATACATACATATATCAACTAATACATATATATACGTAAATATCGTCGAATCCATCTACTTGTTTTCTTTCCTCGTTACCCTATATTAATGAGCTAATTTTCTTTTTCTTATTACTAACTGAATCAACAAAACTGATCTATAAACTAATTTACATCCTTAAAATCTCTTTTTTAATATTCTATGATGTAATGAGATGATTCAAAAATCTATAATACCAAATTATTAAATAAATTATTATAATTATCAAATTGGAAAAAACTCGGCAATGAACTTAATTGTTCATATAATTTTATTTTGTACAAAAACATGATTTTATAGAAAAAATGTATATCCCCACAAAAAAATAACTTACAAGTTAGCAAACTTGGGCATTTATGAGTGGGACCTTGTTTGAAACCCAAATTACATCACACTGAATAGTTTTTCATCTTAAGAAGATCTTGATTTTCTGTATGAAGAAATGTGTAAATCTATAATTGTATGGTTTCCACCGAATAATTATGACCTTTTTGACATTAAAAGAGATAACTACTCATTACACTCTTATTACGTTTTGTGCACTTTTGACAAAAAAAAAAGCTCTTACTTTGACAGCCTCTTCGTGCCATAATTACCTTTTTTAGTTGTAATCATCCATGCATTTTTTTGTAATCATATACATCAAACTATATAAATAAATGCACCTTAAACATTTTATTAGTATATATCATTCATTTCACGGTCACGTGCATAATTGAAATAATTTCATTTGTAATCATTTATTTCCTCTATTATAATAATGTTATACATACCTTTTTATATAATAACAAGATTATTATCAGTTTTACTTTGAATACTCTTACATAATTCCGGCGTGGGATTGTCATGTCATAAACACAAATCTCAAACGAACGTATAAAATTTAGCTACCGCTTCTTCTTCTTTTTTTAATAAAAATATATAGATTTTTCTGTTTATGGTAGTATATCCAAATAAAGTTATTATACTCTAAATTTTTATAATGACTTGTAAACATATATTCAGTTTGCGAAGGAGTAAAGAAACACATTTTCTATAAAAAGGAGGTTAATTACTGAGATAAAATTGAAGTAGCTCACGAGGTTTTATATATAAAAATAAAACAAAACGAAAGAGAAGACAAAGATTCGTTTTCAAGTGAAATGAGAAAGGAAAGAGAGTCGTAATAATATTAAATTATTATATAACTTAGATAGTCAACATTAAAATTAAATTAAAAATTTCTTCTGAAACTATTGCAACTACTGGTCTCTTCATCGGAAGAAGAGAATATCTCCGTCGTGACTCCACTTGAAGCATGATCGGACGATGGAGAACTAGGCATGAGGTTCAAGTCTGTTGTTCTCTCTTTCCTCATGAAATCTATAAAGATTGGTTTCGTTTTATATTCGGTTTGATTCGGTTTAACTATGTCAAATTCATTATTATTATATCTGAGAGTCCGGTTATCTCCATCTTCTTCGTCGTTTTTGTTACCGGCTCTCTTCTTCAAAAAGATACGACAGAGGACCCAGTTCTGAATGGGAGCCATAGAACTCTGCAATAGAATTGGAATTTAGTGAAATTGAACCGGAGATTAAACCGGGAATTGAAAGAATGAGAATATGTACCGGAGGAGAAGAAGAGAGACGATATTCATGCATGATCCAATCGGTTCTAGAGCCATGAGGTGGTTTGCCTTTGTAAAAGACAAGAGTTTTCTTTAACCCAACCACTTGATTTCCTCTAGAGGTCACGACCCGTTTATCAATACCGGTAGCTTTCCAATAACCGGACCCAGTTGCCCGGTTCGACCGGTTCCCATTTGGGTACTTAGCTTCTCTTGTGCTAAAGAAGTACCTCTCTTTCTCCAAATTGCCTGATGACATTAAAAAGACATCTTTATAAGCCAAATTTAAAACTAATTTTATAATTAAAAAAAAACAAAAAATCAGAAAACTAACCAGGTAATTCCCAAGGATCAGCTCTGCAAACATCAAACTCAGGGATGACTGAAGCTGGTAAAGGAGAAGAACAAACTTTTCTCTTCAAGTATTGAACCACAAGTTCTTCATCAGTAGGATGAAACCTGAATCCAGGTGGCAATCTCAAGACACCATTCTTAACAAGTTTAACATTATCCATGAATCCAAAGAAAGGAGAATGAAAATTACAGAGTGAATTGAAAATGAGAAGAAGAAGAAAGAGAGTGCGGTGTAGGAAGAGGGAAACAAGGAAGGTGTGGTTTTTATAAGGTTGAAGACGATACGAACAACTCCATCTTTTATTATTTATTTTATTTTATTTTATTTTATGGCGTAAACCATACTCAATCTCCTTCCTCCTTTTGACGCTATTTTCATAAATCTATCTTTTCTTTTATTTATATTCATTACTATATTTTCTTTTTTATTTCTCAGTTATTATTACTTTTAGTCGGTATCTACCTCCTCTCCTTTTGTTTTTATTTTTTTAAATTATGTAAAGTGTTAACTCTGCAAACATTTTATATTACCATAATTATTTGTATATTACAAACGGGAAAGAACAACTTTATTAAACAACTCTACTTTTTTAATTCGTTTAAAGTAATAATAGCTTAATCATACACTCAAACAAAACTAACGTGAAGGTTAATATAATATGTGGTTTAACTACAAAGATGAACCAAACTAAGTCATTCATTATCCAATTTATAGATCTAAGGGTATAATGGTCATTTATGTTCATTGAGCTTTGAGTGAGCCGGGGAAGTTAGCAGCTGAGAAGGCGGATCCATTCGGGACGGTCGCACGTAAAAGCGATGATGCCGAAGTCAGCTTACGTCATGCTGACAGCTGCAACTCGTATACTGTTTATGCATATTTACATATATACCCTTTTCAGATTCCATATTTAAGACAAAACTCTACAATATAATTTGTTTTGTTTTTGTTCTTCTTTGATTTCGGGTGAATTTATTATGTCAGGAAGATTGAGAGTGAAATGTTGATACGAGGATGCTGCGTCTGGTGCGTATGGGAGGGAAGAAGGGAGACAAAAGACTCGTAAGGCTCTTTGGTTTGGAAGTACTTTGACAAGTCTTCTTGTTCTCGGACGAACCACGATAATGTTTTCTACAATGTCCAACACGTTACATACTACTCCAAAATTTAAATCATAATATTATATTAGACCATCTCCAATGGTTGCTTCCATTTTTTTCTTCATTGAAGTTCTCTATAAATATAAATGAAGGAGGGTTTGCTCCAATTGTTTCCTTCATTTTTTTCTTCAAATGAATATTTTAATAATATTTTGATTTATCCATTTTATTAATAATTTCTAAAATACCCTTATACTTTTAAAATTTATAAATTTCACCCACATATATTATTTTAAACAGATACTCCATAAGAACATTAATAAAATCATATAGTTTCAAAATTTAATATAAAATAGATAAAACAAATACAAAAACATTAACTAGACATCATTACTACTATATATCTCCTATAAATGATCAATTAATGCATTTCGAAGTGAAATTTGAGCTTCTTTATCTCTGATATGTTTATATCGAGCAAGAAATTCTTGAATTCGTGTATTTTCATCTTCCGTTGTTTCAACCTCCAAATGTGGAACTTCTCTTCCAACTTCAATCGGTGCATCATGATCACGTTCATCTTCAATTATCATGTTATGCAAAATAGTCATTATATCATGTATCACATTTTTATCCTGCTTTTGTTACACAAACGTCACCAAGTTTATCTTCGTTTTCTCTAAATTTAGATAATGAAGATGACATTCTTGGTGGGTCTCCATCTCAACGACTAAGTGGAATTAAGAAATCTAAACTCAAAAGGAAAGTTAGTGGTCAAACATCAGATGTATGAAGACTTTCGAAGAAGGAAATACACGAGTGTTGGAGCAACTACAAAAGACAAGTTCACAAAGACAACAAATTGTTGATCTCTAGAATAAAAAATTTTGCACTAAAAGAATTTAGAGAAGACAATAAAGTTTTATTCCAAAACTTAAATTCCATAGAAAATCCAAATATATGTGCACATATTCAAGCTTAACAAGCAAGAATTTTAAGAAAAGGAGTTGATCAAGAAGCTTTTATGACATCTACTTCTTTTGGACAATACTTTGAAAATATTAATGGATATGGAAACAATCTACCAGATTATTAGATTAATAATTCTTGATGTTTATGATATTTATTTAAAATTTTAATGATAATTATGTATTTTAAGTTATGTTTTGACAAAAACTTTAGTCAAATAACATGTTGGTGTTGGTTTGAATCATCAGACCTATTGTTATTTTTGTTTCAATAATATTCAAAAACTTTAATTATGTATAAAAATAAAGCAGCAAAAGTTTAAGGATCATTTTGTAAACAAAAAAAAAAATCTGATTTCAAAAAATGAAGAAACAAATAAAGATCCTTCAAATTTGAAGAAAAAAATGAAGATCTTCAAATTTGAAGAGAGATTTGAAGCACCATTGAAGAAAGTTTTTCTTCAAATATAGAGTTTGAAGAGACATTTGAAGCACCATTGAAGATGCTCTTACAATCATATATTTATACTTCACCATATTACAAATCGAAAACAAAAATCATAACATGCAATTTCCAACTATACCAAAACTATAGTCTATATGCCTAGATCAGAATAAAGATTTGTACAAAGCCAATTTAATTTGTGTACTCGTTGAAATCTGTCTCCTCTTCATTCAGAGATCGAATCATTTATGTGGGTGATGTCTTCCTTTCTCTTCTTCCATTTTTCTGAAGTGATTTTTGCAGCGGATTGTGCGGAGGGACAGAAAATATAAGCTGATTTTAGTAGATGGCCTACTTCAACTCCATACTTGGAGGATTTTGCTCAGCTCTATAGTTTTCAGATTCTTTTCGCTGTCTTTTATTTCAAAATTTTTGAATTACCAAACTGATTTCATATCATGTAGTATTAGACAATTTTCAGGAATCAGTGTTTTGTAGATCATGTACCTTAATTATAGTATTTATGTTAGGAAACAAAATTGTGATACTATAATGCTGACTTGTTGATTTATGCAAGTATTAGCCAAAAATATCACACATATTGAAGAAGAACAAATTCTTGTTGAGATGAGCTTAGAACACAACCGACATTCTTAACAAAATAAGAAGGTTTAGATTGTCAATTGGACAAAAAAATGGTGAATTCAACAAGTTAGGTATAGGATGGATGTTCCCTCAAGGCTTGAAACGCATTTACTATTTGGGACTAAAATGTCGATATCCATAATTATCAAACACAACATTCAATATATTCATCTTTTTATGTGGGCACTAATCTATCCCACCAATCTACAAATTGCTCTGACGTATAAGCTCTCCAAATGCTATAATGTATACATCATTTATGCATTTGTACAGTTGTAGGGACGGATAAGGAGACTTACTCACATGAACAATCACCCAATTTATATTTGCTCCATTATCACACTCGTCTTAAGTACTTTTCTCTCGTGTTTGTGGGGATTATTGTTCTTCAATAATGCTACTATTTTTTATATAAAAGAATGATTATGAATTAGTTGATTTATTCCGGTATGTGGACATTAAATACGTTTTCTCATCTTATAAGTTTTTTTTAAATAAAGAGAAGATGCCCCTGGCTAAGTAATAGACATCAAAATCTAATTAAATAATATTTTGACAACTCAAAGGACACCAGCAAAAGAAGAAATTATGGAACTCTGAGTATATATTTATGATAGCAATCTGAAATATCCTAGACAAGTCAATGGTTTCTTACAGATTGAATGAAATAGGAGAATGTATATACGTAAAATTGATATTAAATTCAAACACCAACTTGATAATTAATTGTTGTATGGACCATGTCCTATAGATATATACAGACCAGTAAGACAACAATATCCATATAATATTTTCATAGTATATATATGAGATAGAAATGAAGAACCGGCAAAAAATAAAATTTATAAATGCAGTTAATTAACTACAAGTAATAATTTCATGTAATTTTTTAAAAATGAAATCAATGTCAAGAGTCAGAAAGACTAAAACAAAACTGTCCGTGAAGGTCACACAGTATGCTGTAAGTTCCTCCAATCCCGTTGTCAACCTTCCTGTTTGTATAGATAGATCACATGAATATTTTTCTTTATTATTACAATATTAATTAAAATAAAATTTGATCGATTTCGTCCAAATATATGTTATCTTTATAATAACAAAGGCGTGACGTTATTGTCGGTTTAATAATATTCACTATATATATATCGATACTACAAGTTACCTCTCTATTGAAACCAAGGATTAATGAACAAAATATTATGTCATGGTTATTAAGGATATCTTCATCCTTAATTGTTATATTAAAACGTTAACTTCCACTCTTTTAGTTTTACTTGAATACTATTACATTTAAATATCTGTCATTTTCTCCTACCAGATATAGAATAAATTTAGTTAAGCAGTTAGATGTTTATTCTGTTGATAAAATTTACAATTTAAAGATTTTAAATATATATTTTCGATCTAATTATGAAAAATGTTATAAAAGCTTCTATAATTTAAACTCTATTACGTCGATTTGGAAACAATGACTTACGTCCTAAATATTATATTTCATCCGTTTTAAAATATAAGATGTTTTGACAAAACATATTAAGAGGCTTAAATATTGTTTGATAGAAATCATTTAATAATTTTTGTCTAATGTAATTCGACAGAATTCTGAAACATTATATGGGTTATAAGTAGAATTTCTGGATCTGCTCGGGTTGGTATCTATGTCATTGATTAAATTAATCTCATGCATAAAGATTGAATTTAAAACAAACTCTCATATTGAATTTGAAAGAGGAAGAGGTCCTACATGGTTCCAAAACGACAGGCTGACACGTCGGATTAAAGGATCAGTGAGACACAAAATGCAAAGAAGCATCGCATCTCCTATTTGATTTCTCCGATTTCCCATATCTTCCTTGTCTCATTTTTTCTAATCACATTCATTGTATTGTCCCTTTCATTTCTTGCCATTGTACCCCTCTCTTTCTTTATTCAACGCCCTTTTTTATTCCCTAAATCATCCACATTTTTTGTTCTTAATCATTGTTTTTAAAAATGAAATTACGTAAAATGTTTTACATAAAGAACAAAGAAGCCTCTAGTGCTTGAGTCTCCGATAACTCAACTCAATTATCTAATCTCTAACCATTTTCATTTAGATTCTAAAACACATGGGTTAAATTGCATGAAGTGAAACTTATGGTTCTCAAAAAGAAAAAAAGATGGTAGATGTCAAGAAAACATATATTGCTTGTTAATGATTTTCACAGTAAACATAGATTCAAAGACAAAAGAGATTCCAACAAGCAAGAAGAAAAAGCACCCAACTTGTCATTTGGTCATCTATTGTCTGTCTAAATTAAAAATTATCAAATTAGAGTTTCGTAAGTTATATTGCGGCTCCGATTTTATTGTGTTTTTCTTAATATTTTATTTTAAATTTTTCCTTTCATTTTGTAACAAAATTAGCTGTTGCAGTTATAGGAATAGTGTATAAAAAAAAGAGAGTAATATGAGAAATGCGTGTGAGAGCGTCAACGGAGCTTGCGTGGAGATGTTGGAAAGAAACTTAGAAACGTCAAATGTTGCAACTCATTTTTGTTTTTATTTATATGCTTAATAGTTACTTAATTTTGGAGGTTTCATAGTTTCTTCCTAAACCCAATTTCCAAATATCCATAGTTGATACAAAATACTACATGACATTATACTAGATTTTTTGAAATTAATTAATACAAGTTACTACGTCTATGATACAAACTTTTTGGTGTTTTTATGAATACTAGACCATCCATAGTTGTAAACAATAAATAAATTTATATTATCCCTAAAACTAAAAAATAAATATTCAAAGGGACGATGATGATGGTATAGATCAAAATGCCGGCCCAGTGGGAGGTTTCCTACTTTGTTCAGTAATCCAAACTACAAATAATAAATATGTAATGATTTATCAACCCTTCATAAAATCACGTACAAGCAATCATATTCCATTTATGGTGATATTGAAAAACATATATTGGTATTATTATTTCTTTCTTTCGTTAATTCTTATGCCATCTCTTATAAAAAGATCCCATTTTTTTTTATTTGAAACAAGCAACAAAATTCACAAAAGAGCAAGCATCTATGTTCTTATCATAATTCAAATTCGTTTAATACATGTAGCTGAAGAAAATATATCAAATGTACTAGTTGAAAATCTTGGATTATAGTATTTTTTAGTTTCTAGAAACCATATAAATAATAGGTATTTTTGTTTGTAAACAAATATATAGAATATCACAAAGTCATCACTCATAATCATATCGAAGTTGACTACAAATTATATTTCTAAATTTAATGTATTTAAGGAGGAACTAGCTTTTGCTTTTATTCTTTCCAAATGATATCAGTTTCTTCATTTTGAAGCTACACTTTGTCAACCTCAAAGTTGCATATATCCTTTTACTAAAGAAGCTTTTATTTTAATTTTTTTAGTAGTTTTATAATTTTATATACATGTATTTTACGTTGTCAAATGCTTTTAGCAAGAAAAAAGGAAAAGTATGTCTTTTAATTTTTGTCACAAAAAAAAAGTCTTTAAGTTGCTTCAAATCTCTCTTTAATTACCCTTGATTTTGATTCCCTTAAATGTGAGCATCGGAGTATAGTATAATGTCAAATCATATGGACTAACCAAAAATATCGAAAATACATAAAAGTTGTGACAACTCTCTACGCTTTTACAAAATATGTCTGTTTCTGCAATTTCTTTTTAGATATGAATTGGTACTAAAAAAGATTATAATCATTTTATTGGGTATACAAAACCTAAAATTATACACAGAAATGTAGATGTGAGCTTGGAAGTTAAAGAAATCTCCACAAAAAGAAAAACGAATCATTTTCTTTTTTGGGTTTAAGAAAGACGAATCCTTTTAGATGAAGAAACCTGAAGAATGAAGTTTCATATTTTTTTCAAGTTACTTTTCATAACTTTGGTGTGGACTTGAAGAACATTGTATGGCTTTTTATGGCATGTGACTGAAAAATTTATAAAAAGATGTTTTTTTCATTAAAAAACTTATTCTTTCACGTGTGATGCTACCAATTCGTGTGCCAACTTTTGTCGTCTTTTTTTTTCTTCTCGAGGGAAAGAAAAATAGTTATGCTTTTGAGAAGAAGAAGAAAAGTAGTTTCTTTGATGCTTATTCCAAACTTGAAACACACAAATTCCATCCATTTCCGTTTGGTCCATCTTGGTATTGGTTTGGAGGCCGTAGCCGTAAGTAAACAGTGCGAGCATTTTATAGAGAAATGTATAAGTGTGGTTTATCTTGGGCCTATTTTTAAATTTAGATTTATGTAGGCCCATTTTAAGTTATTGGGCTCTCTCTATCAACTAATATAAACAGGCTTGATATTTTCTTTATGTTTAAGATGGTAAATATTTAGATGTCATGTGAATACTAAGTATCTATAAACCAGAATTTAATTAAATAAATTATATGAAAATATGGTTAGTACTTATGTATAAGCGTCGGTGTATATATGAGATATTTTCTATATTTCGAAATTTTAATGTTAGAAATGGGTAGAAGTCTAATCAGATGTCTTTAGCAATTAACTTGCTCCAGCTGTCCTTAATCTATAGTACAATGTACGATTTCGTCTCCGTGTAATTAATTGAGTTACTAGTTAATGATGATGTTGTGTCTTAATTCGTTTTAGGGTGGTTCTAAGTTCATGTGATAACTATAAGTTTAACTCTCTACACATGTGAGTTTCTTGTTTGAGTTGTTTTGATGAAATCAGTTTCCTTTACACGAAAATAAGTATTTTATATCTTTCATAACAATTTAATTCGACGAAACTAGTTTGAGGGAAAAAATGTAGCCAGCTCATCTCATCATTAGAGAACAATTTTGAATCGATAAATATAAAGTTTTGGTGGTCCATATGTCTTATGTCTTATAAGTTGTAATTGTCCCTCAATCCTTACCTTATCGCCACGCCAATCATTCATTTCTATGTCGAATTTTGTACGTTTAACACGTCGAATAATATATTTTTTTAATTAAAAAATCGAAGATAGTATATATAGTATTATCATTCATGCATGGCTTATACTTACATTTTGATTAATAACAAATATAAAATTTGATAAATATCCTAAATTTTATTTGAAATTTGAAAACTACACTTAATTTTTGTAAAATTTGATGAATATATTTTTATTTAACAAAATGATCAAGCTACCCTTATATATCATTTACATAATTATTTTGTATACAAAATTTATATATATGGACATTATAATATTTAATGTTAAGAAAATTTCTAAAATAATATAAAAAAAAATTCCAAAGAGCTAATACGTTGTTTATATATAAGAAGAGAGGCAAAACAATATAAAACTAAACATTTTTTATTACATATAATAAAAATATAAGATAAACCTTATATATACTTTAAACTTAAAAATGCATCGTATATATACATTATAATTTATAAACAATAATTTATCAAATAACTACAAATCTAGTTACTAACAATAACAAAATATGGTATATATAAAACTCTATATGATTATATCTTTATTGATTACCAAATAAACTCTATATAAAAAGCTATATGTTTCACGATACAATATTTAATTCGATAATGATGATGATTGATTGATTTAAGATAACAAATTCTAAATAAATTAACATAAGTATCTGAAATTTATTTAGTATTTGGAGAAAATACCTGAGTTGGAGAAGATATAAACAAACACAAAATCCTAAATGACTTCTATTAGTTTCGTTGATTTATACTGTTTTATTTTATATCGACAATTTTAATTAATAATTACTTTTTACATGATTTTTAAATCTTTAATTACTATGTATAAATTAGTTATTATATAAACTAAACAAAAATTTAATTATTTTTACTATATAATTAAAATTTTAAAAATTGAATTTAGAATTATATAATCTAAATTATAGTTATTTTTAAATTTTGTTATATCACTGAATTGATTATTTTTGTTTTACTTAAAATTAAGGTTAAAATTGTCATTTTCAGAAAATATAGTTATTTTCAAATTTTTTAACGATTTAGTATATATTTCAAATTTTTAAAAGATATATGGTATACAAAGCGTGTCTAATGGGTAAAAAAAGGTAATTTGTCTCGGACCTTTTCATATATTTTTGGAGTTCCTAAAAATTTGATTATATTTAACGAGAATCCAATTATTTAGAAATTATTTTAAATTTATTTTCACCGGTCTCTACTAAAAAGTTAAATATAAAATTGATTAAATCTTATTTGTGGTTAGATATATTATAAAAATAGTTTAGTTGATTTTTAAGCCAAATTTTGTTTTTCAAAAAATACCATTTTGCTTTAATTTAATTTTATAAGAAAAATGTACTTTTGGAAAAAAAGTATTCAAAAGAGCATATTTTAATAAATTACTTTTATATTATAAATATTGAAAGAAAAACCTATATTGCGAAATTTGTTGTGAAAGAAAACATATATATATACTATAATAAAAGTAATCTTTTTTTTATTTATATATGTTATTTTAAAAATAAACTACATTTATATTATAAAGATATATATGTTAAATATTGTTTTTTTAAATCCGTACAATTTTAGGCACGACACTAATGATATATTATCAGAAAAATTAAAAGTAAAATTATAAATGCAAATAGTTACGATCGACTAGATGAGTATATGTAGCCAAACAGATTCAATCAAAAATATATGTTGACTATGGGAATTTAATAATATTATCTTCGCAGAAAACATTTAAGATTCTTAGATTTTATGTGATTATTAGTACGTGACAGATGTCCTCTCTCTCTCCGAATAAAATGCAACAGAGACGAATATCAATTACTATAAGCTAGTGGTATATCATTTGACTTTGCTTGCTAACGCTAAATCATTGAGTTATAGTAGTCATATTTTGCTTTCTTTTGTATAGTATATTGTGCATTTTACAATTAGAGTATTTTGTACTTTATACCTCTGTTTCACTTTTTTTGATCTTTAAGAATTTTTTTTGTTGCAAATTAAGTGATGAATGAAAATTACCATTAGTTTATTATTTTACCCCTGAGTAGTCTATATCATCAGTATATTGAAAATTGTGCATTTAATAGAAAATAGGGTTATAATAGGTATTCTAATTATTTTCTTAATTAGTTTGCAAAACTCTTAAAGATCAAATAAAGTGAAACAGATGAAGTATTAGGTTGCATCCTAATATTTCATCAGTCTTTGATAGCTTAACGTGAATAAATTACATAGTAAATTAGATTTATTTGAGTTGAAGAAATTAAATATAAGTTTATATGATTGATATTCCTTTTGTTTTGTTATATTTGATTTTTTAATTTTTTCATATGGTTTAAAAAATCAATTAATTTTGTATTTTATCTAAATAAAATATATTTTATCACAATTTTAAAATAATTTAACAAATCACAAATTATTTTATATAATTCAAAAAATTTTAAATACTAGAAAACATTATATTTTGTATAAAAGACTTAAAACATTATTTTAAAAAAAATTAAAACATCAAGTAAAGTGAAATAGAAGGAATACCAATAAAAATAAAACAGGAGAAAATCTGTGTAAAGGCAAAAGGAGAATGACATCTGGACAAAAACAGTCGGAACAGTTGCACATGTATTGAAGTTCAGAAAATAAAACTATTTCTTGCGTTGCAGGCAATCTAAGGAACTATTTATGATTGTGAACATAAAAACTAATCAATACGTATTAAAATGGGGAAAAAATCTCAATCAAACTATGAACTTACGAAAAAAGGTAAAACAAGCACCCAATTTTTATGTTTCCAAATTTAACCATATATTTTACATTGACTTTAGTTTAAACCTTTAACTTTATGTTGATTAAACTGATTAACCCTGCTGTTAAATAACTTAGCGGAAATTAATAACTGATGAACACAAAAATGAAATAAAAGGAGCCCATATCCATACGTAAGGCCACGTCACATATAGTCAAAAAGCACAAACCTGCAATTGCCTTAACTTGAAAAGGAAACTTTAATATGTGTAAACATTCAATTCAATGAACCAAGTTTTCAAATTGTATTTTGGCTGCTTTCTTCTATTTTCTCCACCATACTACTAGCTTTGCTATACGTATTCCATAAGTCATATCATCGTTCACAACTACAATTATGTACCAATCTCTCAACAAGCAACCTATAAACCTTGCACATCGATCATCTTTAACGTTTGGATTTCTCTGTTAAAACAAACTTGTTACGTATGTTTGAGTCTTTTGGCTGTTTTAATTTCGACCTTAAAACTTTAAGATGTGGTCAATTTGCAAAAAAAAGTCTTGACCAAAAGTTTTGCTAAACCCTAAGATCTGTCAGCACTTCACTATTGGCCATCAAATGCAAATAAAGAGCCAATGGATTTTTTCTTAATTACAGCTAGTTCTCTTTATACATCAAAATTAACGTTTTTGTACTCTTAAGAATGAGATGTTTGTAGTTCTAGGTGTATCTAGAAGACAATAATAATATAATAATGGCTACATGTTGGAATCTTCTGACTACTTACCACATTTCTTCTGAAACATATTAATCAGATTCTATAGAACCCCACAACTTCATTGGCCCTTTAAAACTTTTGAGTCATTGATTATGTTTCTGTGTATTCATTTTCGTACATGACTGAAGCGTAAATCTCAGCCCTGATTCGTTAAGTATAAGAGATTTTAAAATACTCAAAAGGGTTTTATTGATAAACACTCTACAGTGAAAATTTGCAGTCACAAATTTTATTCAAGTTTAGGTAATTGCAATTCATATTGTATATAAAATATACAAAAAGGATGGTGTTGAGAAAAGGAGGTCGTAATCAAATATAGGAACCTGAGAATTGGGTGTTATTGAAACGTATGATTAATAAAAACATGGAAAAAGACAAAAAAGAGTTTAAGGAGATTGAATCAATCTTCAATCATTACTAACTTACGTTCTCTTTCTCTATTGATTTCCCTATATATATATATATATATATATATTCTGTCATTTAATTACATTCCCTCGTAATTAATTATTGGACCATAGTTAATTTATTAATTTTGAACCATCGATTTTCAATATAGTATATTGAGTTCTTTACGCTTGGAAGCAGAAATCGACGTGTTTAAGGAAAATTCATTTGAGTGAATT